>JAJGOT010000560.1:90000-102500 GCA_022457155.1 Cladopsammia gracilis | reverse complement strand
AATTAATTTTGGAATAAAATGAGAAAATCGATTTCGTGGCTCCGGGCCGTGAAAACAGCCGTTTAGACAGGCGAAAATGGTCGACCACAAAACGTCGCTCGCGTGAATCAAACGACCTCAAATCTGATCAAACAAACACTCAATTCCGAGAAAATAGATACTTACCACCTCATACTGAGCAGTTTTCATTTTCTGAAGGGTGATTTTGACAGTCTAGCAACACTATTTTGAAGAGCAATTTTCAACTCGAGCGACAACGGTCGGTTTTACCACGATAATGAAATTCGGATTTGTGAAAAACAGCATTCTCCAATCATCTATCGATCTATGGCAATAAAGTACTTATATGTCCCTCTTGAAGCCCACATAATATTTAATCTGGGTTTTTTTAGTCAGCGCTTTAGAAATCTTATTTGAATGGGAGCGTGAAATTTGATATTTTGCTGCAAATTGTCCACATGTAAGTATTTGGTACCGACCAGTTTGCGTATATAACTGAAGCCAAGTTTCTTCATATCTGTTTATATAGCATCCCGACCTCGTATTAGCAAAACGAAAACCGATGAAAGACAAATCATTGCAGATAAAGCTATTTTTTAGTGAAATAGCAGAATTGTTGGTCGCATCGAGTAATCACATTCCATTAATGTCAGGTCAAAGTTATCTCACGAAATCCTCTTTCAATTAACAAAACCTTACCTGCGTGAATTTACTTTTCCGAGTTAAGCTTTGTAGGTCTTATATTCATTTGTAAATCTTCGCTTGGTTTAGCCATCCAATATCGTAAAAAGATCACCGTCAAAACTTTGATACACAAACTGTACTGAGCGAGCAGCATAAACAAGGTCACAGCATTGCGTGACGGCTAATTATAGATGACACTTAGAGATGACACGTGACACGGAAATCGATTATGGTGCTCGAGAAAGTCAAAACTAAAAAGATGCTATTTTGCGGATTTTCTCTTTTATTTCTTTACTTTTTATTTCTATCTTAAAAGTTATTAGAGGTTTAGGATAGTACTGATTCTCCGATACGTTTGTTACAGTGATGTCAGAGTTTTGAGCCGCGCGCCACAAGAATCCCGAAGCTCAAAAACACACAAATTTTAGTCATGTAGCCGGGGCCGGAGGACCTTCAAACTTTGAAAGGGGTTGGGGCGCCCATATGTAAAACATATGAAAGAACCACTTAAGGGGGGTGGGGGGGGGGGGGGGGGGGGGGAGGCACAAGGTTTTTTACAGCCGGCTCTGATTAACAGTGTACAACCAAAAGGCTACTGATGTAGTGGATCTGTAACGGACTTCTTCGTTTTGGAGGCGCCCTAACGTGATCTAGAAGTTTCGGGTGATATGACACGCTAATCCTGCGCGACTGCAGAAACTTCTTTATAATACGGGCATTTATAAGTTATCGTACCCAGGCCCCAGCTCCTCAGATCCTACGAAGGAGGCTCTGGTAACGGCCATTTGAAGGCGTTCGCTCGTATTGGCTAATACACCAAATTGAAGAAACGTTGTCGGGTGAAAAGCATAAACCATGAACGATGCGACCCAAAGGTTTACTAGGAAGTTGGAAAATTTAATCTTCGTCTGTGACAGGATATACATTATATTAACACAGGATGCATAAATCATGCTCTTAAATGTCTCAAACAAAAAAAAAAACATCTTGATTATCAAGAAATAGAATATTACTAGCTTGCAAATGCTGCCTACCCAGAATCCCATTCGGTCTCATCGTTCATGGTTTATGCTTTTCACGAGTCAACGTTTCTTCAATTTGGTGTATACAGTGTTTAACGCGCAAAGGCGCACAGAGTACTTTCTTATCCGAGTTGTGGTATCTGTGGAATTGTCATCTGTAGTAAGTAGCGAACAGGGTTCAGACTGCCATGTGGACTGGCGGTAGAACATCGCGCATAGTGACTAAATCAGCCAAATAGGCGTGGGGCTAGGAGGAGAATTGGTATTTCTTTTATTCCTCGGAGCGCCTCGCCCTCACTGGCACTTCTTGGACTTACTGGGGTCACTTTCTGCAGTAGCTGCCCTAACAGCTTTCTGCATTTGGAGCATACACATAGAGTTGAAAAGTGTTGTGGTAATTTCTATTCTCTGTATTACTAATTTATCGTTAACATTGAACGAACGTCATTGCGCAAAGTATACTTACCTGTGCCAGCGGCAATGAAGATACCTGTCTCCCTCAGTACAAGTTGGGAAGCAACTTTACTCAGTCCTGCTTCCGCCTTTGGTCGCTTTCCAATTGCTTCGTTGTGTTGTGTTAAGACAATTTCAGGGGTACAGAGCATTTATTAGGGCTCCGCCGCCAACTAACACCAAGAGACGTTGATGACCTGGATAAATTGTCCACAACTCTATGTTTTGCTCTCGCTCGAAGATGAGCTCCACCTCAGTTTCAGCACCACTGAACGAATGTTTAGCCTTGTGACTACTGATATCGCGCGGGCATTCTAGTAGCGGGATACTTTTCCGCGCTTCTTTATCCATGCTATCAACACCGCACTAACTACCAAGAATAGCATGGAATGAACAGCGTTCCGGAGTATGTTCCGCCATGACTAGTGAAATTCACAGCTCCTTTTGACAGCTATAGAGTAGACTGATTCCACTGACTTGATTCCACTTGCTGACGACTAAAACGTTCTCACGCTCACATGACTCCATTGACACAGGGCCGTAGCATGGGGAGGAATGGGGGGGGGGGGGCGTGGGGCGTGCCGCCCCCTAGTTTGTTTTCCCGGAAAAATATTGAAAACACAAATATAAAATGTTGAAAACAAAACTGATTTCAGTCACTCAGAAATGATCGCGAACTCCTACTGAGTGAGATTTGAACCCTTGGTAAGCTTATGCTTGTCATGCCAGCTACCAACGCCATCAGCGAGCGCTTCTTCTCTGCCTTAAAGCGTGTCAAGACCTATCTGCGTTCAACCACGGGAGAGGCCACGCTCACCTCATTCTTCTGCATCACGAAGAAATTGGCAAATGGTTTGGGTCATTTTATTTGGGGGGGGGGGGGGAGCAACCAGCGGCGCATCATCATCATCATCATCATCATCATCATCATCATCATCGCAAGCAATTGTTTGGAAAGTTTTAAAAGAACGACCTTCCGATGAAGTCTGTGTTTGCCTCTAAGGCAACTCAGTCGACAGTCTAACTTCCCTCTAACTTTCTTTGATGGCTGACAGGTGAAACATACAGTTGCAGCTGGTTCAAGACATAGAAACAGTCGAGTTTTTGTTTCGTAATTGATATTCCGAAGTGTTTTACTTACCTCGAGATTCATTGATTTGCTGAGACAGTGTAGAAAGTACTAGTTAATTGACTGTTCAACTGTTGTGCTTTCTTTGACCAAGACAGTCAAATTGAGTAATTACTTTGCTAAGCCTTTTGGATCATGGAAATGTGCTGTGCTTTGTATAAATAAGTGTCAGTTTCGAAAGAGTTTTTATCTATCAAAAACTTGAAATTTAAAAGCCCAAAATGCTGGAAAATGCAGTTTCCAGTGTTTTATTTTCAAAACGTTTCGGGGGGGGGAAGGAGTGCATGCCCCCGGACAGCCCTTGAAAGAACGGGCTTGCTACGGCCCTGCTGACAAGGAATCACTCGAGCGTGCAGTCGAGTTTTCGCAACCTACAGATTAGGCAAATGCAGGAGAAGAAAGAAGGGGAATCAGGAATAATCAATTTATATTTTTGGTAGAATTATGGGATTCAACGCGCTAAAAATGTACACAATTTTGTTTTAAACCTATCTATCGTAAAGTGTCACGCCATTAGCCTAGTCACGCAGTAGTCGCGCTCCACCTGCAGATCGCAACTCCGTTCTTCACTCCTGGCTTTTAAGTCCAGAATATAATCTGAAAAGGAATCTCCAGTTATAACCCGCGTGTAGAAAATGCTTCAAAATCATGATTAGTTTACTGCTGCGAAGGTGTAGGAAACCCATTCACAGGTAAGCGAGATTTTTTTTTGCCTTGCGGGTCATAGAATGACCTTTCAGTTGTTTCACGGCAAGTTATAATTCCTAAACTATCTGCATTTCAGAAGTAAAACCAAAGTTTCTTAGTCACTATACAGCATTTCTTTCTGTTTTAGTGAATTGTAGGCTTAGTTAACAACGGATTGATTCATTTTGATCCGGATAAGAATGACTTTGAGAATGCGATGATCTCCAAGTCAGTACAATTTGTAGCAAAATATCAAATTTCACGCTCCCATTCAGTGAAGATTTCTAAAGCGCTGTCTAAAAAACCCAGACAAATTGTTATGTGGGATTTAAGAGGGACATATTAGTACTTTATTGCCATAGATAAATAGATGATTGGAGAATGCTGTTTTTCACAAATCCGAATTTCATTTTCGTGGTAAAACCACCGTTGTCGCTCGAGTTGAAAATTGCTCTTCAAAATAGTGTTGCCAGACTGACAAAATCACCCTTCAGAAAATGAAAACTGCTCTGTATGAGGTGGAAAGTATCTATTTTCTCGGAATTGAGTGTTTGTTTGATCAGATTTGAGGTCGTTTGATTCACGCGACCGACTTTTTGTGGTCGACCATTTTCGCCTGTCTGGACAGCTGTTTTCAGGACTCGGAGCCGCGAAATCGATTTTCTCATTTTATTCCAAAATTAATTCGTATTTTGAAAAATTAACTCCAGAACATTACTAAACTCATTAATATCTACCTTCAGGCCCAAAATGAAGGTAGGTTAATTTTTGAGCGTGGCCGGACCATGTCTGGTTTTTGCTGACATTGGCTCTTAATAGCAGGAAAGACATTGACGCTGTTATGTTCACTGTCGACAGATAATTTTAGATCCTGTCATGTCCGGTATTTCAGAGAGAAAAGTTAGAGAAATTGAAAGCTTTCGTATATAAAAACGTACATGGTAATATTAATGGCTAAAAGAACACATGAAATGCGAGACAAAAAAGGACGCTAAAATGAGGTCAAAATCAACGGAGCGCAACACTATGGGAAACCGCAAGTGACGGAGTTGACCTTAGTCCATTGGACTGTGCTTTTGAAAGGTTTTCAAAGTCAGTCTAAACTAAAATCTTCGTTGCAAAGGGCTAAATGTACAAAATCTGGAGCAGTTTGAAGGATGGTCTTGCAGATTCGAAGACAGTATTTTTGTTGGGCGTACGTGTGTTGCAAGACAGGCGGATTTCTTCCCGTTCTTGCGGGGGCTTATTGCGAGAAATAGTCGCGCGGGAAATCGAAGAACTATAGATATTGTTCTAAGATTTGCTATCAAACTTTTAATAAACAGTTTTTGTAAGTTTAATGAATGAAATCAATGGTTTTGAAGGTGAAGTTTCATGGTATCTCATTATATAATTTAATAATCTTGGTTCAAACAGGTCACTGCTGGTTATTTCAGAACTGACAGGATTCGCGGTCTCATGTGGGTCGTAAGGGCCACTTGTGACAGGACTGTTTACTACATAAGACATTGTAAGAACCCGTTTCGATTTTTCAACAATTTCATCTAAAATTGTATCGCTTGAAATCCCTTTTGTTGCCATAAATATATATATATGCAAGTCGACCTCTAGCTCTGAGGTCGTTGGAGCGCGTAGAAATTCGCAGCCAATAGCACAGATAGAACAGTCTACAACATTCCGTGACTTCCGAAAACAATTCGTGATCGCGGCACACTGTTTCCATGTAACTATAATTACTTCGTAACTGCGGTAAGGCAAATTGGTAGTAGCAGTAGGATATACTGGCGGTTGTTGTAGAGTCGAATGGCTAGCCTGCAGAACAGGCTTTATTTTTTTAAGCGTTTCAGACGAGCGCTAAGCGGGTGGCCATCGCGGAGCGGAAGGGGATCTGAAGAAAGTGGTTTTAATGATAAAATTTGACAGTGATTTGCGTTTAAAAACACAGGTGCTGTATATACAATATGCGGTGAATTTGGCTTTCCACTGTTCGTCGTCAGGTGTGAATGAAATTGGTAGTTGTTAGATCAGTAGATGATTTTTGTCGCAATGGAAAGTCTTCAATTGTCTTTAAAGACTATATAATATTGGTCACTTGGATACGTAAGAATTAGAAAACAGGTGTCATGGGCGTCGTGCCTTCCAGGAGCCATTGTAGTCGAAGTGTATCTGCTGGCTACTGTGTAGGGAGGGGGGGCGTAAGCGTAGTGGGTGAAGTAAGAAAGATCTGATTTTTAGAACAGAATGGCCCGTTACAGAGACGTTCGTTTAGACTACGAGCAGTTTGTTTTCTTTGAGTGGTAAAAAAAGAAAAAAAGAAACAAGAGGCTCCTAGCAGCCTATACTCATGCGCATGCGTAAGTTAGTTTTATGATATATTTTAAACATGATAAGAAGATGTCCGACATGGCGAAGAGTACTCCTTTCATTCAGTCATCGCTCCTGCAAACCACGTTGTTTACTATTGATTGTTTTGGAAATGAAGGCTGTACCACAATGAAGGGAATGATTCTTCTAAGTCTTATATATACCAAATATGAACATTGCTAATGTAAGTAGGGTTGTAGGAGAGGCTGTCGTGACACTTGAGTAACGCTCTTTTACCGGAAGTGAGAGTAGCCGGAAGTCACTAAACAGGAAGTGTAGTTGCAAAGCTATGAACCGGAAGTGTACAATTTAAAATATGCGTGCATAAATTTGTATGCAAAATCGTGACACAAAAAATAAAAATAATAATAAAATAATAAGAAAAACGGAGCCAAAACCTTACCTCATGCCGCTACGCGCATGAGTAAATAGCGTGCAGATAGGCTTCCAGTCAGACCGTGGCGGGGTTGTTTGAGTGACGTTATTAAGAGTAGTGTAACGATAGCATGTTTGAACTTTGGAAGGGAAGAGCATGATTTTAATGGTTTTTTTTTTAACTTGCGTGTCTTTCGATATTTTTGTTCAAGTTGCGTGTGTTGCTACAGAGCGATTTTCTACCACAAGTTAGCAAACGATATAAAGTTTATTGTTTTAAAACGTCGCTGTCGGTGTTTTTTTAAGTGAACATTTGCGTGTTAAAGGGTGATAAAAAGCGTGCGCTTTTTAATATTGTTTGCATAAAGAAAAACCGGCTAGTTCTGTAAGATTTATTTAGCAGTTGGAAATTGTAACAGTATTCTATGGTGATTTGATAAATAATAAATCTGGTATTTGTGTTCAAATAAAGATTAATTGGGATTTAAAGAGATTACTTGTCGTTCCGTGCGTGTTTATTGATTTAAAATAGTTACATCTTATCAGTTTTTAGGCGGGTCTGTCTTTATTCAAGAGGTGTTAATTCGATTTCTAGGGTTGTTACTTTAGAGAGTAATATTTTGCAAACGCGTTTACTATTCTGTATTGTGTAAGATGTGTCGAGTATAGAAAAATTGTATTTTGATTTAATAAGGTTTTGGCGAGTTTAATACAGTGGCTCTTTTGTGGTTAGTAATCCGAGATGAGAAGAGTTAATGACGTGCTAATTAGAGTCAAAAGGATGTAATGTCTGTTTGGGGTTTTAAATTTTGATGACTTGTCAACGATTTTCATTTCTAGTGTTCTGAGACGACAATTTCTGTCAAAAATGTTCGGCAAATTGATGTCGGTTGTGGTCGCTTTGCGTGGTTTTGTGTGACTCTACATACAAGTACTCGATTTTATTTTATATTTCTTGTTGTTTTTTAGTTCATTTGAATATTAGAGTTAATTATACACAATTTATGAGAACAAAGTATAACAACAATGACATAAAATTTGCGTGTTTAAGGGTGGCAAAAAAATGTTGGTTTTTTAGTATTGTTTGACCTGACAAAAAGCGGGTAGTTGTGTTGGATATATTGAGGAGTTTGAAAATTGGGAGGACATTGTCTGGTAGTTTGAATACTAACAAAGTATGTTTGTTTAAATGAAGATCAATTGCGATTTAAGTAGATTTCTTGTCGGAAGTAGCGTTTAAATTGCTTAGTTTAAAATTGTTTCCGATTTATTTTGTGTTGTTGTGGATGGGTGGGCTAAGTGTATTTCCGGTATGATGTCGTTAGTAAGTATTAAAGATGTATTTTGTACTTACGGTAACGACATCGTTTGTATTTGAGAAATCAGTGAAGTTGACTTTTTGTGGAATTGTTCAATTTATTTTGTTCTTATAAATGTATTTATAAATTATGTAATTATAAATTTTGTTTTAAATTTCCGTTCGTGTTTAGTGATTTAAAATAAGTACATGTTATCAGTTTTTAGGCAGATCTATTTTTGTTCGAGAGGTGTTAATGCATTTTTCTTATGGTAGAATGGTGAATGAATTTTTTGATCTCTAAAGTTGTTGCTGAAGAGAGTTATGTAGTCAAAACGCGTTTACGATTCTGTATTGTGTAAGATGTTTTTGACTATAAACAAAATCAGGAAAATTTTTACGTCTTTTGCGTACTGTTGCATAATCAAACTGTAGTAGCAATGATTAATTGTTTTAAAATAGCACAAAAGCGAAATCCATACTCTTCCATAATCAAACCGAAACATTTTTAGTTAGCTGAATAAGCAAAATCTCACCTCTCTTGCATACTTTTGCATAATCATGACACCTAAACATTTAATAACTATTGGAAAAGCGGACAAAGATTACAACTCAAAAAGCGAACAAAGATACAGCGTGAGATTTCTTAGCTTCGTCGAGCGCGAAAAGTTGACTCGCTTAACTTTAAGCGAGTTGACTTTAAACGAATCGTAAAATTAACTCTTTTCACGAGATTTCCCTTTGGCATTCGCTAAGCGACATGGAAAATCGCTCCTCGCTGTTCATCGTACCGGGTAGACAACGTACAGCAGAACCCCGGAGGGGGACTCCCATATGTGGTCGGGCGGGGGTGCTCGTCGTATCTTTTAGGGGTTAAAATTCGGGATCTAGGTATCTTTTGGAATATATGATGAAAAAAACCTCATTTTCCCAGAAAATGGTATCTTTTAGGGTGTTCCTAGCGAAAGACGAGTCGCTACTGCGTTCTGGTGATCCTTCTGATGGTAGCTGGAATTCGAGCCCATGTATAGTCAGATCTATTTATTTCCAGCACTCTAGGCGCATTGCTCCATCGCATATTTGGTAAAAAAAATGGTATCTTTTAGAGGTAAAATTCTGGTTGACCACGGCCACTTTGATATCTTTCAGGGTTCCACTTTTTTTTCCTGACGAGCACCTCCGCTTGACGACTTATAGGAGTCCCCTCCCCCCCCCCGGGAGCAGAATATTCTTACCAATTTTTCTTTTCACGATATTTCCGGTTGTCACTCGGTAAGCGACTTAAAAGGCAGAGCAAAATAGCATGTTCTTTTGAGAACAAGCCATATCTAGAATATTTGATGTCACTTTTAACGTGATTAGTAATACGAGTGGTTTTAATTAGCCCCACGCAGCTATCAAGCGTAGTGAATACAAGCTAAAATTAAAGTTTTGACTGAGTCAAAGTTCCCATATGACTAAAAAAAGATCGCCGGATTGACCCCTTTCATAAAATAGAAGTCCGTATAAGGGAGTTAAATGGGACGGGAAAGTTTGTGTTTTAATATGAGCGATAGACAGAGCAAAATAGCATGTTCTTTTGAGAACAAGCCATATCTAGAATATTTGATGTCACTTTTAACGTGATTAGTAATACGAGTGGTGTTAATTAGCCCCACGCAGCTATCAAGCGTACTGAATACAAGCTAAAATTAAAGCTTTGACTGATTCAAACTTCCCATATGACTAAAAAAAGATCGCCGGATTGACCCCTTTCATAAAATAGAAGTCCGTATAAGGGTGAATATTTTAAGTTCGTTTACCTACAGATTGCAACTGATTTGATTGAAAATTCTAAAAATTGGCATAAATGTTCTGCGATACCTTGCACTGTAGCAGTGAATCTGTTCTGCGGCTTCCGGTCAGGTGGTCGTAAGGAGATACCCTTACTAGTCACACTATATCAAGGCGCGGATGGTTCATTTGGTCCTCTTTGGCCTAGAACATCCAACTGAGTATACTGTCCTACGTCCATCATTCAAGGGAATCTCTCTATTCCCAGCAAACAGAGCGCAACCAAGGCAACGAGCAATACTAGCAGTTTAATAAAATTAATTACTAAGGCAATGGCGCATAAAGAAACTTTAGATAACTTTGACGTTCGCGTGATCGCTAAGAGAAAATAAAAAAAATCATCAAATGATAACATGACATGACAGTTCAAAGCCATCCATTTAATAAATTTCCTCATGATAACATGACATGACAGTTCAAAGCCATCCATTTAATAAATTCCCTCATTATTAATTACTGCTTTCCTCATATCTTGCAATGAGAACACAACGTGCTCGGAAGACTGGCACCGGTAGCATAGTATTGGCTGACCCGTGTACTTAAAAAATAACTCGAGCCCTTGAGTGACTAATTTGCGTGGCACTGCCTTTTGTAAACGTGTGAATTCTACGACACGAATGCTGTTCTCGATGTGCTTGTAGCCCGTGGCTTTGAAACAAAGCCGGCGGACTGCTCGCGCTTTCGCTTTTGTGCTATTTTAAAACAATTAATCATTGCTATTACGGTTTCATTATGCAACAGTACACAAAAGACGTAAAAATTTTCGCCATTGAACGCTTGCCGCAATTCCATTCAACCGTCATCATTATAAGCCAAAAAATCAACAAAACTATGACGTCTTTCCCATACTATTGCACAATCAAACCGTAATAGCAATGAATAGAAAAAAACGCAAGGTTCATGCTATTTGCTCTGCCATACCGCTCATATTAAAACACAAACTTTCCTGTCCCATTTAACTTTCTTAAAACGTCTCCATTAGTAAAATACACCGTGAAATTCTCAAACTACGTTTCCCAAGAAAACGCATTTGACCTATTTTTACCCTTTTAAAGCAGCTATAATGGCTTTACGACAAATGATTGAAACTGATAGGTAACGTGAGATATCGAAATTTAAGAAGGACTAATACCTTTGCGGTAACGTAATGTGAGATATGACAAGTTCATGACAAGTTCTGACATCCCAATACCCTAGGGAAATTAACAATAGGTCCGGGGGTGCTCCCCAAAAATTTTAGTGGCAGTATGTGACGCCCTTCTTGAAATCCTAACCGGTTTAACCAACCATATCCTCAATGCCCTAATATAGCTTCTATAAAGAAGAAAGAAGGAAACCCCCCCCCCCCCCCCGGACAAAAGTCCACAAAATTTTGTTAACAACTTTTGTCCCTTTTTCGTACTCATTCCGAAATCTCGCTTAATGCGCATGCGCATTAACGAGATAAAAACGTTTTCTTAATGCCGTTGAGTCTCGCAAGCAACATATCAAAAACCTGACAAATGAACAACTGACAGATGAGCAAATTACTTTACTATCCCGTGGTTTAAAGTTCATCCCCGGGCACCCGTAACAAGAGAAAACCTTATCAGGCGCCAACACTCGCAGATTTTAATAATCTATGAGAAAGAACCTGACCCTTTCCACGTTTAATAAGTCAAGCTGGGAACCACCAGCCCAGCCTTCAGTAGCACTAGAGACCTTCTTAGAAGAGGTCAAATTTGAGCTTACAAATATCGAATTTCATAGACCAAAGGACAACCTGTCACAGGGAGAGCGACATGCACTCAAAGAACTATCGCGTGACAAAAACATAGTAGAAAAAGCTGATAAGGGAACCACAACCGTCATAATGAACAGAGCAGACAAAGTTAACGAGGGTCAAGTCCAACTCGATGATATCAATAACTACCGACCCCTAGACAACCCAATGGTTGAAACCACAACCAGAAGAGTTCAGCGATTGATTAAATCACAGAGTCTATCCTTGACGTGCGAACACATTACAAACCTACAGAGACCTTTCAATACACGAATTTTCTGAGAACAAATTCCTCTAAATTTACTTTTGAGGAAAGCATGAGAGATTTCGAAACACGCCTGAAGGACAGAAGTTACCCAGCTAGGACTCTACATGTGGAAAAACACCTCTCAGAGGTCAAATTCTCCGATAGAAAAACGTCACTAGAACAGAAAAAAATAAATACTGCCCTTTGTAACGCAATACCACCCCGCGTTGCCAAGACTATAAAAGGACATACTCATGGGGAAATGGCTTATTATACAGAATCAACCACATCTGAGAGAAATCTTCAAGGAGCCTCCCCTCATATCATATCGCAAAGGAAAATCCCTAAAAGACATTCTAGTAAAGGCTAAGCTATGAAGGCTTTAGAATTTATTTTCGAACTGTAGGAGTCGTGCAGGCCCGTCAACACTTTTTAAAGGGGCTATGTCGCGAGATATGTCACGCAGGCAAAAACGTCGTGCTGATATCAAACAAATTCATGCTGTGGAATCGGGCAAAATCCTTCAATTCTGTCGTGCTGTGTACTTCGAAAGGTCTCAGATTTTTCCCACATATAAATAGTATATTTGTCTTGATTTCATTTCGGTTATTTCCCCGATTCCGTAATCCAGCGTAATCATACGCCTC
>JAJGOT010000560.1:32500-85000 GCA_022457155.1 Cladopsammia gracilis | reverse complement strand
TGATGTAATTTCCAAAGTCCACATTGTTAATACTGAATAAATCGTCTATGTACCGAAAGGTGTTGCTGAACTGGACGGCTTTTGTAATGTCCTGTTTCATTGTCTTGACCATGAAATCATACTCGAAGGTATGAAGGAAGAGATCAGCCAATAAAGGTGCACTGTTATATATGTATATATATATATATATATATATATATATATATATATATATATTAGTTGATTTGCAGAACTGCTGTCAGAGTGCTCAATAGGAAAACTAGAGCATAAATATTAGAAGACAGTCTGATCAACTGATTCGACTTGGCATTTTATTACTAACTAGTTTCGTACCGCACAACTTGTACGGCACTCATCAGATAAAATTGCCGAATACAAAGATTACAACGTTACACGGATGAGAAGGAAAGTATAAAATTACAACGGTTTTTTCGGAAGAATGGAACATTTAAAATCTGCGTGACAATAGAAATTGAAAAAGTAACGAGTATGCGTGATGATATAAGTTATGAAATCAACAGTTGCTATTACGTGACAGGCTTGAAATTTTTTAGCAGGAACTTGTTTGCGTGCCTGTAGGCACGAACAGTTTCTCCGTAGAATGCGCTGGAAAGCCCACTTCTTTCTCAACCCCGACACAACTCCGTGCTCAAAAGAAACCTACGGCTTCAAATCTACCAAGAACCCACCTCCCATTGAAGAGCTTAAAGATTTCGAAGACGACATGCTAAAGATGATCCAGTCCGTAAAATTCAAGCAAGTTAACAACCCCTTCCTTAACAAGCTGAAAGAAGACACCGACTCCATCAAAACTGAGCCCAATCTACTAATCGCCGCCGACAAAACTACGAACTTTTACAAACTAGAGCCCTCCAAGTACAACGACCTACTAGAAAAGAACATCACGAAGTCTTACAAGAAAGCGCAACCTGAGACCACACAAGCCATCCATAAACAAAACAAAGACATCGCGACAAAACTAGGAATCGACGACAGAGTGGACGCTACAGCTAACAAAGACGCATTCATAACACTTAAAGACCACAAGCCAAACTTCGCAAACAAACCGACCTGCAGATTAATCAACCCCACGAAATCCGAGATAGGCAAAGTCAGCAAAGACATCCTCGACCGTATTAACAGCAACATCACAAAAACATGCAACTTCAACCAATGGAAAAACACCGCATCCGTAATTAACTGGTTCAAATCTGTTCAAAACAAACAAGGCTCCAGCTTCATCTGCTTCGACATTGAAGAGTTCTACCCCTCCATCAGCCAAGACCTCCTTAACAAAGCACTCGACTTCGCCTCTCACTACGATAACATCACCGCCGACGAAAGAAACATCATAATCCACGCTAAAAGCTCTATCCTAATCCACAAGAACCAACCCTGGCAAAAGAAAGGCAACACGACATTCGACGTCACCATGGGAAGCTTCGACGGCGCCGAAACATGCGAACTCGTGGGAAGCTTCCTCCTATCTCAACTCCAGCACCTAAATATTAACGTAGGACTTTACCGAGACGACGGACTAGCCATTACTAACGCTTCACCCAGAGACACAGAGAACACCAAGAAAGAAATATGCCGCATCTTTAATAATAACGGACTACGCATTACCATAGAAGCTAACAAACAAATCATTAACTTCCTAGACGTCACATTTAACCTCAACCAAAGCACGTATCAGCCCTTCACTAAACCGAACACTAAACTTCAATACGTCCACCGCGAGAGCAATCACCCGCCCATCACTGCAAAGAACATTCCCGCCGGCATCAACAAACGCCTTTCATCCCTATCTTCCGACAAAGCATCCTTTGACAAAGCCGTCCCTCCATACCAGAAAGCACTCGACGAAAGCGGCTACCAATACACGCTACAGTATGAACCTCCAACAACAAACAGACGGAAAAACAGACAACGCAACAACATCATCTGGTATAACCCTCCATTTAGCAAAAACACCAGCACCAACATCGGATACAAGTTCCTCGCCCTAATAGACAAGCACTTCCCTAAAGATCACAAGCTCCGAAAAATCTTCAACCGCAACACCATAAAAATAAGTTACAGCTGCATGAATAACGCCAAACAGATAATTGATAACCATAATAAGCAGATTCTAAAGTCATCCACGCAAGCCAACGACGCCGCCACAGCTAACTCTAATACCACTCAAGACAAGAAGACATGCAACTGCCGACAAAAGAACACATGCCCACTCGACGGAAACTGCCTACAATCATCAGTCATCTACCAAGCTACAGTCACGCGCAACGACAACAACACAACAGAAACATACATCGGACTCACGGAAAACGACTTCAAAACAAGATACCGAAACCACACCGCATCATTCCGCCACTCTAAACACAGAAACTCAACTGAACTAAGCAAGTACATCTGGACTCTCAAAGACAACAACATCGAACACTATATTTCATGGCGCATCCTGTCTTCGCATTCACCGTACAACAGCTCAAGCAAAAGATGCAACCTCTGCCTAAAGGAAAAATTTCTAATCATTTGCCGACCGAAACTTTCTACACTTAACAAACGTAATGAACTCGTGTCTTCTTGCCGCCATAGAAACAAAGCCCTTCTACGCAACAGCTGAACTGTTAAACTTCGCGCCGCATAGATTTATTATTGTTATTATGCAAATTATTTTGTATATAAGAAGCGACGGTAAGGAATATTCTTATTGAATCCCCTGATGAGTGGGCAACCACGAAACAGGCTTGTCGGGATGAAAGCGTAGTTTATTTGTTTCTTTCCTCCATAAACATATACTTCGCTCTACATTTATGTATTGAGCACTGTTTTACGAATATCCAGTTCTACACTTTATATATATATATATATATATATATATATATATATATATATATATATATATAAATCTTAACTAGTAGGCAATCCAATATACCTATTTCCTTTCTACGGACGACCGAATTTCTGAGCCAAACCTTCTGAAGGTTCTCGTTTCTTGACAGCCGGCTTCGAGCCTTCGGCGGCGTTGCTTAGAAAACGTATCAGTAACGATGGAAAATAAAAGAAAACAGACAAAAACAAGATGCAATGCCTTGAATATGAACTAAATATTTGAAAGAAATGATCTTGAAGTTAATAAACGATACAGATTCGCCGGTGTAAACGGATGTTTTTAGGAGTCAAACTTTCCTGACACAAAACAGAATTTCATGGCCTCAGAAATTCTAGAACGCCCGCAATGATTTACGGTAAGTGCAGATGGGCCTTTAATGATCTGTTATAAGTTATTTCTAGACACTGAGTGACGAAACACCCCAAATAGAGAGCTTTAGTAACCACGTCACTGACCTCTGTGAAACTATTTAAAAATGTTCCATTTTTTTTAATTCGCCTAATGAGACTGAATCTTACAGTAGCTGAATTCATAGGGACGGCTTTCAAGTTCAAATATAATAGAGGAAATAAAATAAACCGTCGTGGTTTACGTGCTCCAAAAAAACCTATGATTTGATAATTTGGCGTTGATGTTTTGCAGGGAACGGTAAATAAGTGTATCTGAACGAAAACGCACTTGCAGAGGCATTGTTTTCGCTTATTAAACCTACCGTTCTTTTTTTTTTTGTCGTTGTCGCTGCCGTTGCCGTTGTGGTTGTTAAAGCTCCCAAAAAAAAACCTTGTTTACACAAAGAAACATTGTTCAAGAATTGTTGACAAACGGTTTTTATAGGATCAAAATCTTTTTAATTTCTCAAAATACTTCAGGAAATTGGACAACAACAAAATAAAGAAGCTTCACCCCAAACAGTTTCAAGGATTGGTGGATTTATTCGATCTGTAAGGCCTCAAAGATTAATTAATTAATTAATACTGTTGAAGTTCTACTGGTGAGCACTCTAGTAATTACTGTGGGTGCCAGAGATTGTTTCTTCCAGTTGATATCAGCGTGGGAGCGAAAACGCCGCGATAGGGTGGAGTACAGAATGGGGAAAAATAACATCAAAAGCTTTAAATTTATGAACCGTCGGGGCGATTTATTTCAATCTGGATATTTTAAGAACAGGCGACTGGCGTATGAGTTTATTAATTGTAAGCGACTAGCTCCCATTAGCGACTGCCCCATGAAATCCGGTTTACTTATAATTAATTCAACCTTTCTGAGTAGAACTCTTTAATTGAAAGCTTTCGCAGACGATCACCGCTAGGCTTAGGCTATCGCTTATGATAGCTTTGACTGTCTTGCAACACCAACATAGTGGATGTTTTTTTTTTCAATTCACAATAAAACAAATCGTTTAATTGAAAACATATATATGTTACATGTCCATAAGATCTAGCGCTTGTAATTTGCATCAACATCATGGTTCCTTTGATACCCATTTCGTCACTGAAGAGACTCTGACGTGCACCAAAAAGATCTCGTTAATGCTTTCCATTTCCGTTTACAAAATGTGTCTGCTTAAAGTGGTACTATGATCAAAATTTTGCACCTCCCTTTCTCTTCAGTTTTGGAAAGTAGAAGTGCTGAATACTTACCATGCCAAATTTTAAGTTAAAATTCCAACGGGAAGCGCAGTTATTTTAAACGTAAAGTTCAGCTTCGGCTTGCCGCCATTACTCGATTTAAAAATGGCCGAGAACGACATAGAGAGCTGGATCTAGTTGAGTCGAGAGGAAGATGACGTCATATTCGCAACACAACAATGGCCGCTTCGTTGAGTGGAAAGGCTGATTTCTGCACTAACCTCAAATGTATATATATGAAACAAACACAGTAAATCACTGAGAATATTGGATTATGGCCTGTGTGTACGCCATAACGCCACTTTATTAAGATAATGCAAAAAACTAGTACAAAAATAGAAATGAAAAAACGATAAATAGAGTAAGCCGTGCCAGGGTGGCCAGAAAAAACCTACCATAAAAAACCCCGTGGGGAAAAAAGGATAGGAAATCTGGGGCGGGCCAGGCACGACTTAAGTCCCCCGCCGAGACTGCTATTAAACTAAATAATTGTAACAAACTAAACGAAAAACTAAAGAGCTATAGATTGTGCAACTTTTAAGCGGTCGCTTACGGTATGTTTAATGTATCTGTTCTTTGAAGTGGCACATTTCCAACCGGCATGCATATCCAGCAGATCAGCAGAAACACTCCTGCATGCAGGATTTGAGGCGGCACCAGACTTAATACTGTGCGTGCTATAACGAGCAATGTCATCCGCAAATGGCTTAACGTATTTCTTAAACTGGTCTCTGAGCGTTGAGTACGAAACTCCCTTACAAGCATGAAAACACTCCTTAGACTTAGATTTAACGATTCGCCTAACAAGGGGCGAAGATGAATCACTAGTAGAGGGTAAAAGCTTAAGTAACTTTTCGGTAATAGAGACTGGGCAAGTAGACTTATGGGACCTTGCTAAAAAGGACGTATGCCCTTCCCTGTACTGATCGTTTTTGCGCTTCGAAATGAAAACTTTCATGTACTCGTCACAAATAGAGACATCCTTAACTGTCAAAGGGCGAATTTCATCTATACGAAAAAACCCAGCAAAGCCAACCAAGAGGACAAAAAGAAAACGAATAACGGCAAGCGAACCACTAGAAATATAATGATCAGCGATCCTTAAAACTACATCAAGAGATAAAGGCTCTTTGGGCTGAACTGGACGAGCGAGCTTTCGTCTCGCACCCTCTAAGGACGACTCAACAAGGGGGTGACTAGTGGGGCATTCTACTATACCGGCCAGACTATGACCCCACTTAATACTATAAACAACTGACTCAATAGGAGATATACCAGTATTATTAGAAACAGAAATAGCAGTAAGCTCACTAATAAAAAGCGCAATGTGCAACGGCTTCGCCGGAATGACTTGAACTCCAATCTTTGATTCTGCCCATTTACGCCATCTGATCCAACCAGATTTGTATTTCTGAACTGTGGAAGGGGCCTTGGACTCGAACTGTAAATGAAGAAGATCTGGAACAAGCTTTCGTAAAGATTCGTCGGTCAAAGAATTCGCTTCACGCCAAATCTCGGATTGGAAAACATCTAAAAATAAAACAAAAGAAAACAAGAAAAAGGTGGAAAACAAAGGAAATAATATGATGTCGGATCATTCAAAACAATACTAGGGCAAAAAAGCGAAAAGTTATAGGAAACAACAGACGTAGGCCGAACTGGATCGGCCAAGTAATGCTGCGAAAAACAAAAGAAAATACAGAATAAACCCAATGTAGACCGACTAAATAAAAAAACAGCCAAAGAAACACTGCCAAAACAGGCAAAAAGGCGCTGCCAAAACAGGCAAAACGATGCTGCCAAATCAGCTAAAATAACACCGCCCAATCAGGCGAAAAAGACGCTGCCAAATCAGGCAAAAAGACGCGGCCAAATCAGGCAAAATAACACTGCCAAATCAGGCAAAAATACATAACAGCACGATGAAAAAACCGGGGCTAAACAAAACATTAACGCACGAGACCGACAGTAACGAGCCGTCAGGGGAAACAAAAATGGCAAAGCTCACCTAAAATCTATCCTCAAAGCTAACATTTGAAATTTCGGGCAACCGCTGAACACCGACGGACGCGATTTGTAAATCTGCTGCTGGCCGGGACCCTCCAACAATAGGTCTTCAATACAAGGAAGCTCAAACACGCCTGTAACAAAGGACTTGAACTGAGAGGAACTCTCGCGCAAAAAAGGCCAAAAATAGGCTGAAGGCCATTGTGGGACGATCAAAGTGCCGTAACCGGAGCAGGAGGAGAGAGCCCTAACAGAAGGCACAATGGCACCCACGGGAGGGCAAACCCAGTTGTTCTCATCTCGCCAATCCTGAGCTAAGGCGTCCACGCCGCTGCAACCTGGGGAGGCAAATTTAGAATTGAACCTAGGAAGCTGGGCATTGTAATAGGACGAAAAACGATCAATTGAGTGAGGGCCCCACTTAGCGTCGACAAGTCGAAAAACGGAAGGGTTGATGGACCAGTCGTCTTTGTCAATAAATCTGCTGAGAAGATCCGCTCGTTCATTTAAAGACCTTGGAATCCATTGAGCTTCGAGAACGATGCTGTTAGCAAGACAAAGATTGAAAATATCCATAGCAAGAGCCTGGAGGTGGGATTTGGAGCTTCCGACGGCAACTATGCTGGCGGCGCCCTGGTTATCAGTGAAAACTTTAACTCTCTTGTGCTTTAACTGAGCTACGTAAGAAAGCAACACGTAAAAAATGGCTTTCAGTTCGCGAAACGTAGAGCTTTGGCCGATATCCTCGGTCTCCCACATGCCGCTAACGACGGAACCGTCTAAAGTGGCCGAAAATCCTCCGAATGCTACGTCGCTAGCGTCGGAAAACACAACGGTATGCGTGGCTAACGGTGGCCTAATAGAATAGCCGTTCAAGCAGTCGATGTTGCAATACCAGAATTTCAGCTCTTGTAGAAGACTGGGAGGAAAATGAATAATGTCATCCCATGTCGATCTAGTTTCAATGGCGAAGTACATTTGCCTGGTCAAAAGACGAGAAATTGGACCAACAGCTAACGCGATTGAAATGATAGTGCCTGCTACTCTCGCAAGCTCGCGAAATGAAGAGAATCCGTCCTGAATCGCAGAATCTAACAAGCCTTTAAGTTTGAGGACTTTCTTACCAGGAATCCGGAAAGACATTGAAATGGTATCAATCACGAAGCCTAGCCACTCACCGATTTGCATTGGATCCCAGTGAGACTTTTCCTCATTACAAAGAAGACCGGAGGAAGAAAGTTCTTTACGTTGAATCAAGCTAGCTGCTGCAGCAGAACATTTGTATGGTAGACTGCCAAAACCGTCATCTAAATAAATGAAACTGTTATGCCCCATTGAGCGCCAACGGGTAACTAACGGGCGCATTAACTTGGTGAAACAAAAGCAAGCGCTGCTGAGCCCGAAAGGAAGAACTGTAAAGGTAAAGTATCTGACAACGCCGGAAAAAGGCCAGGCAAATCCGAGGTACTTCTGGTGTTCAAGACAAATGTCAACGTGATGATAACCGGATTTCAGGTCCCAGGTAAAAAACCAGTGCCCCTCGTCAAGAACTTGAGAAAGCGAGCGCAAATCCTCGTACTTGAATTTTGGCTTAACTAAATAATTGTTAACATGTCTAAGATCAATAACGAGACGCAACTTCTTCCCTTCCGCCACTGTCAAAGGATTAACGCAGAACGGGGGGACTGCGTGCTCTACAATGCAACCATTACTTAGAAGCGCACTAATTGCGTCGGCGACAAAATCCGGGTGCTGAAGCGAGGATCTGTTATTCTTCAAAAAACACTGCGAGGGGTACTCGGCAAATGGCAATCTATAACCACGCCTAATCATATCAAGGACAAAATCTGGCGCGTCTAAAGACTGTTCCCAAAAGTTAAATGAAGATAGCAAACGACCCTTAACGCCACTGTTTCCGTCTTCCCCGCTAAACTCGTCACCGCAACCAGACAATAAATGAACTAAATCATACTCAACTTCGTCAGGGTTCGACAAGTCGTCATCTAGTCAATCACGTCGAGAGCTGCTCTTTGAAGAATCCAGCGCAGACTTCACGCATGTAGAACTCAAGTGACCATAATCCCCGCACTGAAAAAAGGGGAACACATACAAAACAACATGAAAATAATGTCCGCAACATAAAAAATATAAGAACAGTTTAGTAGCGTGTGGCGTCGCAGACCCGAAGGAAGAACATAAACTAACAACTTTATATAAGAAACGCAATTAACACCTATTACGTAACTGAAACACTTCATTGTAAAATACAATGAGAATACGAAATACAGAACGTGCAGAAAGCAAATATCTGCTAAACTACGTACCGCAGATATTTTGATATTCTGCACTAACCTCAAATGTATATATATGAAACAAACACAGTAAATCACTGAGAATATTGGATTATGGCCTGTGTGTACGCCATAATCGACGAAGTAAAAACAAAGATAGTATAACGTAAAACTGCTGGTTACTTATCTTAAAACAAGGGCCCAAACGGCGGGCTGGCCTAGCCTCTGGACGTGAAACCCGATCGGTGGGCGTGATTCTTGAAGAACTCAAGCGGGATGAACTGCCGTTATCGCCAGGGCGTGAACGACGACGTTTCTCCTTCGCAACCTTCCTTTCAGCTCTCCTCTCGGCCCGGTAAATTTTCTTTTCATCGTCTGAGTCCGAGGCGAGTTCGTCGGATAAATACTCGTTAACCGCCGCCCAACCAAACTCGCTCTTGTCGGCTAGTTTTATTGCTTTAACGCGCTTGGACACCAAATGCGTACCTGACTCCAAGGCAGCCTTAACTTTGTCGTACGATTTGTGCTTCAGTGCATCAGAAGCTTCGTCATGTTTGTCCAGAACCTGGAGGGAATGGTCTAACTGCTGCTGATTACCCTTTCTCTTACACGTGTAATGCTCGCGTCGTGCCTTCTTAACGGCTTGCTCAACGGACGAACTGTTTTCTTCCGAAAAACGTTCGGCAAAATCGGTAAGCCTATTTTCGATAACCTTTGTAAGATTGTCGGTTAAAGAACCCATAGAGCTAGTAACGGCAGCCTGTATAGCGGCGCTAACAGAAGGTTCTACAGCTTCACGGTTCGGAGGAGCACTGCTCTCTTCTGCGTCAGTCATGTTAAAATATAAGAACAGTTTAGTAGCGTGTGGCGTCGCAGACCCGAAGGAAGAACATAAACTGACAACAACTTTATATAAGAAACGCAATTAACACCTATTACGTAACTGAAACACTTCATTGTAAAATACAATGAGAATACGAAATACAGAACGTGCAGAAAGCAAATATCTGCTAAACTACGTACCGCAGATATTTTGATACTCGCATAAACAAGACCTTTATTTTAATCTTGGTGGTTCTAGGGCCTGCTTTATGCCGAAGATGTTTTTGTGAACGTTCGAGAAGATGCCTCCTGGTAATTTTGTACAACACGGGCGCCGAAACACTCTCAAAAGGCAGAATTTCCTTACACAAATCGTCTACCAGCCAGTTCTGTGAGAGTTCAACGCGCCGAACCGCTCAAGATGGATACTTTCTTTTAATAATATCAGGGGAAACTCAACCACTAGGAAACGCTTTGTAATAGTTTACTACTGCTACTACCGCGGATTTACTTTCCAAGGGAATTTGAGAGACTGAGTGAAACGTGTGAACCAGGAAGATTCGAAACTGTTGATTGTTTGCATGCAAGAATATTGTGAAACAACATTCATGTACCGGGTGAGTGGCGTACATGTATGCATTTTTTGTTTCTCAAACGTGCACATCAACTGGCTATATAGGCTTTCAGGCTTGAGTTTTTTTAAATACTCCACTGAAAATATTCTTTTTGTTATCCAATTTATTATCTGTGTTCTTAGTTTTCTATTTTAAAGTCATATGAAATTGTTGCTCATTGACACATGTTAACTGTTGTGTTTATGTTGGTCCTGCAATATTTTCAGATTAAAAATTTAATAAAGCACGGTGCAGTGGGACTGCATCCTTGATGCATCTTGTACTGTTTGTTTTTACATTTTAAAGGGGAAAAGTCAAGGGGATTTTGCTTTCTTGTGCAAAACTACTAATTGTTTAACTAACTACCTTTGGTTCTTTGATAGAAGTGATTCCTTCAACAGAGAACAAGTAATAGAAATTAAGTGATATTTCCAATACACAAAGGAAGAACCATTTTTATTTCAAGTTGTAATCCAGTCCATCTGCAGTCAAAGACGCGTAGTTATAGTTTCATTGCCAACAAAACTGAGCATTTTTTTTATTTCCTTTACAAATGTTTTTTTTTTTGGCTTTTCAAAGTGATACTAGAAAAGGTGGCATTGCCCTAGGTATGAAACATTTCTGTGTACAATCAGGATAGCAAACTCTTTTTAAATTTGTACCATTTAGTCATATATAATATGTTTGGATATAATATGTTTGGATTTAATATTGAAATCTACCCAAAATGAAACTGTGAGGCAATATTCCCCAAGGTGGTCTCTTCCAAGCACTAAGAGTGTGTGATGTATTGAGCAATGTTGGATTATTACCCAGCCACTTTCTTTGTGTGTATTTGCAATACCTCTTTTCATTGACTTTCCTGTTAAATGGAGAATCTGACCCCGTAAACAACTAAGGATAGAAATGTGAACACGTCAGATAACTAACGAGCTGCCAAGCCATCATGCTTTCTAAAAGGTACAGTTGAATGCTATTAGATCTCTTTTATAACAACACTGTGGGAAGGGCAATTTTAAAGAAAAAACATATTGGATGTAATTCAATTGGGAGAGAGGAAACTGTCTGCAATAATCAATATTATTGTCAGTATTAAGCAGTGTCTACATGTATAAAGCAGAGCTCCATACACAATGTACTGTATATTAAAGGAAGATTAACTTTTTTGTTTATAAAACACTTAATTTACTTTAGTAAGCCTAGTTCTCATTTACTGCTATTTTCTGTTTTTTTTTTCATTGAGCTCCTGACTCAGCACATAAAGGGTTTATGTAGAGTTTTGACATTTTTCACTCACAAAGTATTTTTTTAGCCAAGAATGTACTCTCTTGCAAAAGTAATAACAGGTTCTGTTCATGTAAGATAAAGTAAATGGAGCCAATCAGGCCAAAAGATCCTGTATTTTCACAGAAGAAAAGGGCAAAATACATTTCAGGTCAAAATATATTTTCAAAGGTGTGGGATGTTTATGTCTAACCGAATCTCTTTTAAATCAGCTAATGGTAATCAGCAACAACAGCAACAGAAATTATGGTATTTTGCTTTTGGATAATAAAACACCGTCAACTGTGAGTGAAAAATGTCAAAACTCAAAATTGGCCCTTTATGCACCTAGCTACTCAATGTATCCCAGGTGTATATAAATGATCAAGGTGTTTATTTACAAACTAATGTGTTTCCAGGAGGCATTTCTGGTATGCACTGGAAATATTCTGCTTGTGATGTTCTCTAGTAAGGGCCTTCCTCATACAGCATCTGCATACCGGTGGTTAAACTAAACTCAACTTTGCAGGCAATTTCTTTCTCCAAAAAAAAAGGGGGGGTAATAGAGGATTTTCAGTATGTCAAATATCCAAGATATTTGGAGTTTTTTTATGGTCACATGATCTGCTATTTTGCAGGGCCTTCTCTGTGGCCATGGGAACCTGGCTTTAATAAAGCATAAAAGAGCAAAATAAGAAACCACAGTATTGCCTGGTGATCTCTTGTGCTAAACTACAACATATTCTTTTCACCCACACATTGTTGAACTGTAATCAGTTTAAAGGCACCCGGGAAGGCAACAAGATGATAGTAAAATGTAACAAAGTATTAATAATGTTCATTCTGCAAATTCCTTTCATAGAAAATCAAATAATGGTTATATATATCAATATGTTCATTCTTTCAAAACTTACACATTAAACTTTCATATGCCAACCTTGTGTGATTTTGGGAGAATTAAAAAATACACACTGACAGATGCTAGCTCTTCCAACAGTGCTTATTATTGTGTTGACCTTGCACGAGGCTGAGTAACTGATTTGTTTGATTCACTCAGATTTATGGAGACCAACGATAAGGAAATTTAAATGGATGAAATCGATGCGGACAAAATTTCCCTTCTGCCCCAACTATCTGCTACTGGGACTATTGATGAGGTTTACAATAATTCAAGATGACAGCAACCTGAGCTGTACACTTTGATGTCTGCAGTGTTATCAACAACAGTAATAACAACATCGTTTACTTTTCTACAACACCAATTTATTCTTTTAGTTTTGCACTGTAGAAACTCAAGGAACTGAATCTAGTGAGAAATAGTTTATCGAGCAGTTGACTTTATTTGTTATTATATGGCTAAACTTCAGTGACTGTGGAATGATAATAAGACTTACACGTATTGTAAAAAAAAGTCAAGATTCGATGCTTCTGCACACAGCCATTATAATCCGTTTACCAAACTCAAACGGGGAAAAGTTCACCATAAATATTTCAAAAACATTTCCTTATCGTACCATGTATAAACGCCCACTTCCTGAGTAAATAGTCCTTGAAATCGACGGTCTTCTTCGGCTTCTTGAGCCATTCTTGCCTCCCAATTCGGCAGCTTATTTTCTGAAGCCATACGTCGCCAAATCCTCATGAAACGAAATAGATCCTGAAAATTCATCGAGTTCTTCGCAAAATTGTCCTTCGCAACGCTTTCCGACGAACTGGAAAGTAAATTTTACGGCGAAGACGTCTCCAAATCCTTTTCAGTGACATCTTTCGATGTTGTCCAAGAAATGACCACGATCTTCGTTGCGAATATGGCGTCACGAGACAACTCACACCTGAGACCGCTTTCTAGAATAATCACGGGCTTAACTTTTTAAACTGAGAAATGGCGGCCGGATTTTTGGTGGTTTTGGGCTGTTTTCGGCCAGCAATTTCTAGCTTCAGTGAGCTTATATCGTTCTAAATTATAGCGATTTATGTTATTATGAACTCATTAGATAAACTGAAATAAAAAAAAGTCCAAAAGAAAGACAAAAATTTTCGTCGTAGTACCACTTTAAATGACTAAGAACATAGTTGTGTGGATAGCAATGGTGTCCTTTTTCAAGTGTCAGAGTTGTTTGTTACATTACATGAATACTCCATAATCTTTTTTACATGAAGACTTCATAGTGCTATGTCCCTGAGTAAACCTTTTTTCCATTTATGTACATATGATGCCCGATTTAGGGTGTCAGCTCCATTGTACATTGTACACCTCCATTGTATTAGGTAAAATTATGTATTCTAATATATTCTTCGGTATTGTATTCTATTATATTGTCGTTCTTTTGTGTTGTAATATTCTATTGTTTTAACAAAAGAACAAGTGTGACCCCTAAATCGCGCATGGTATATTTATATATGATCCAGCTCCCCACGAATCTCCCAGTAGCACAGTTGGTTAGAGTCTTCGTCGAGGTTACCAGATGGTCATTCGTTCGATTCCCGCCAGAGACTCATATTTCTTTTTTAGTCCCATGCTCGTAATATGTTAAACATAACATGTTTCTTAACATATTTTTATTTGGAATGTATTTTCATCACTGAGGTCACATGTGGCCAAAATCAACCTCGCCAAAAAAATGACGGACAAATCGAAAAGCGCGGTTCGGTGTCCCCGTTTATTGTTAAAGTGTATATGAAATGAAATTTTTTTTGCATAATTTTGTAGTTTATTACGAAATGGAAAAAGAAAATCGACAGAACGAAGACAAAAATATTTTTTTTTGCTCCCGAAAGCGTCTTCAGAAGACCAAAATGGTGGGTCCGGAGACTGGTAACGAGCTCGGCTCTGATGACGTAATCAGTGGTTCCACTCATTTGTTTACACTCGGATTTATGTTACCACTATGCGAAAATTCTACTCGATAGACACGCTTTTAGCTGTTATTTCTTGAACTAAATTAACTTCTCGCAATCTATGTCTGACAGTGGCGATACTATGTCATTTTCCATGAGAGTAATTTATGTGAACAAGAATCGCTCAGCGATATAAATTCCGAGGAAATGGAGGTACTTGGACATGTACAACCATGTCAATCACTGACGAACCGCTCGCATGACTCAGTGACGACGAAGAAGATAACGAAGGAGACCAAGATGGTTTTTCTCCTTCGGTTTTGCGGAACAGATTTGAAGGGAATTCACTCATGGATGAATGGTGAGAACGTGTTTATTATTTTTCGCAAGAAAAAAGAGGGAACGGAACTTCAATCGATAACTTTCTGCTTTTCTCGTCGGTTTTGAAATTTATTCCCATGTTTTGGTTTTGTAAGGTGTATTTGTGGAGAATGTGCTGTGCAAAATTTGACGGAGGCCGTCGAATACAGATGCTGTATGGAGATCGCACAGGCTTGCCAGAAGTTAAGTTATTACGAAACACGATGACTTCTCGTCAATGACGAATAGATCAGAACTTTTACAAGTGGGTCCACTACTTAGAGACAAGAATGGAAGGGATACCGTCGCCGCGATGGAGAATCAGTAAGTGCTTGAAACTGAGGTTGTAGGTCATTTCCCGAAGTCGAAGTCGAATCGAAGTCGTTTCGCTGAAATGTAAACTCATTTCGCTGCAAAATGAACACGAACGCTTCCCGTTTGCTTTTCTGTGGAAAAGCATGCTTGTGGCCCCACGCGTTAGAACGAGGTATACATGTATATCTCTCGTTTGTCAGCTTGCAATCGTTTGTTTGTTCGTCGCGTGTTTTAGTTTCCTTCCCTGTGGAAAAGCGTGCTTTTGGCCTCACGCTTTTAGAACGAGGTTTATGATTGATTATAGTGGTTTATTATATAATTAAAGTGGTTTGCAGCGAAACAACTGGAGACTGAACAGAGTTCTTTTATCTTGCTTTGCATATCTTTAATAGGTTTGTTATGTTAATTGTCATCGAAGAATCTCAGTTATATTTATTTTTTAGAAAGGTGTTTCATTGCGAAATCACAAATTCAACAATTGGAGCTTGTCATATTTGGAACCTCATCAGACAAAAGTTGTTAATAATTCCTGCAGTCCTATACATCCTATACATGTCATGAAACGTGTAGAATTCTCTTTCTTGATATTATATTTTAAGCCTTCTAATATTATTATTATAACACCTAAAAATAACACCCACAATTTATTTAAAGTCCGTTCCAACCATAATTCCACTTATTTCCAATATTTGTATTGAAAGTAGCCTGTGTAGCAGGCGCATGAAAATAGTATCCATACTATTTTCATGCGCCTGTGTAGCAGGCTATATTGAAAGGAGAGAGTCAGTTTTCTGACATGGATTTTATTTAATCATTTTTAATGACTTTTTTATCAGGTTTTTGCAAGCTGTTCCATACAGATGGCTTGTCTGATGGATTCGTGGTTATTTAGGATGGGATAACACAAGACCCCTTCCATCCGGCTGTGTTTATATATTATAACTACATCAGGGAGAAATTCCAGTCTGCCCAAGTGCAGTTACCAGTCTGCAAAGCAACACAGCGAGTACATTTAGGGTGGCCACGAGTTTATAGTAACTATTGGTGCTAGCTTGAAATATTTCTTTAAAATATTTTTGGGCAATTTAAGTGTATTTTGTGAAATGGTTTAAATTCGTAATTAAATTTAAAGTTTAAATTTCATAAAAGTTTAGATTCCATACAGATGGCTTGTCTGATAGATTTGTGGTTATTTAGGATGGGACAACGCAAGACCTGTTCCATCCAGTGTTTACATAAATACATCAGCGAGAAATTCCAGTCTGCCCAAGTGCATGGTTACCAGTCTGGAGAGTAATGCAGCTAGTACATTTAAGGTGGCCACAAGTTTATTAATTGTGCTCTATTGGTGCTAACTTGAAATATTTCTTTAAATTATTTTTGGGCAATTTAAGTGTATTTCATGAAATGGTTTTAATTCTTCAATTAAATTTGAATATCAACATCCTCGTCTCAGCCATCGATGAGTCCTGACACTTCTGATTACTCCTCAACATCATTCTTGGGTTGTACCAAAAAAGGGGTTGAAAGCAGGTGGGGAGGGGTTGGCAATATTTATTAATCAAAAGAGGGCTTTTATTTGAGGAATTACACAGCAAAAAGTTTCTAGAGAGGTTAAATTTTAGTCTGTGTCTGCCCTTAATGTACCATATCATGTTTGTTGCAATTTTCCTTTTTTATCAGCTGCCAGCTTGTTTCCTGACAAATAACAATAACTTGTAGCTCCTTGTAGCTCCTAAATGAATGTAGCTCCTTGTAGCTCCTTGTAGCTCCTACATGAATGTTTAGTGATTCTAAAACAAGTCTGTTTTGTATATTTTTTGTCCCACAGTTTTTCAAAAAGAAAATAATTCACATAAATGGCAAATGTTTCAATTCACTCAATTTTCCTCCCATGAATAGAAGTATACTAATTTTCCATTGAAAAAGAGTAGTAAAGTCTTCACTCAGCAGAGTGGCCTACACCTGCCAGACCTGAGGTCAATTCAATAAAACTTTTACAAGTGGAATTTAAAAGTGTAGCTATTGTTTTCAACCTCTGAAACAATGGCAACACTTGTAAATTACACTGGTAATAATTTTATTAAATTCACCGCTGGTTTTTATCCCACAAAATGACTGATTGACTACAGTGTGTATTACTAGTACCCCCGGATAGGATGCCAGTCCACTGCAAAGTTTATATCCCCCACCCCCAAGTATTATTGATATGTTTGCCGGTATCTACGCAGTTCTATACCTGGGTGAAGCGATAATGTGGAACAAAATTTCTTGGTCGAGGAAACAACACAATAGCAGAAACCAGGTCTCGAATCTAACCGACCTTCAGGTTGATTGAAAGTCTGAAACACTAACCACTCAGCCTCTGCATTGAACATGAGTGCAACATCTTTATCCATTGCAGATGTATATCACCTGATTGTCATTCTATTAATATGCTTTTGGAATTACTGACATCCCACAATACACAACTTCCATTTTATTTCTTCTACTTGAACATTAATACAGGTGGATTGTCTGATGGATTTTTATGCACTTAAGACAGGTAAAGAAAAGTGACTAAGAGGAATACATCAGCCTGAAGGTTTTTAAAATTGTTACATTTAGTCATAACTTCTCAGATTGAGGTCTATTGTTGTCTGTAGGCAGGTAATTAATGAGAATCTTACTTTTATTTTCTTGATTCTCTTTTGGGTGACTTAGATCCTGATTATTATATCATGCAACAAGTAGACAATAGTAAATAAAAATACTAAATTACTGAAGTATTTACATTTATTTCACAGGACATTTCTATATAATACACGTGGCATTTATGTTCACGTCGACTTTTCTAAAATCACATGTACACTTATCTTCTGCGGACTTATAAAAGCGTCCTCACTGAAGCTGACAATTACAAAATACACAAAAATATATCACACACTTACTCTTCGAGACGACGGAAATCCTCTTCGTCGCTTTCGAAAAATGAACAGAGATTTACATGGAATAACCGTCCATTTTGTGGAATGAAACGTTTGCTCAATATTTTCGGAGATAAGTCTGCTGGGTTTCACCGAGAATTGAGCCGTTCGAATGCGGTTCAAAGCTGTATCGAGTCCGCCTTTGTTATTAATCTTTTCCCTTTCGAAAATTAAGCCATATGTATTCTCAGTGTGTGTTGTGTCCTCTTAATACATGAATTAGAGGTAATTTGGACTCCACACTACTGCTTCAATTGTGTGCTTTTATTCCATGTGCTCGCTCTCTCACAATCCCATCAGTCTCTCTTACTACTTCATGTAAGCTAATACATGACATCCCTCCTTTTCTTAAAGGAAACAAACAAGCCACAAGCAATAATAATTATTCTGAAAATTACAGTGGCATAACGCATAAAACCAAATGATATTAATCACTACAAAAATACTAGCAATGTTACTATGCTTAAACAACAACTAAAAGTCATATCCACATGGGTGTCCTTTAACAAAGTCAACAGGGTCCATGACTTAAACAAACATGCTGATTTCCTACAAGTGCATCAGTCACTATTTTAAAACAAAGTCCTGATATTTCACTGGTAGCCTCCTCTGTCTCTGGGGTCGTTCATGTCCTGATGCCATCGGCATACTAGGGGTTGTCACTGGGTTAGGTGTCGCCTCTGCATTCACCGTAGTTGTATTGCCTTCACTTCCTGAATCTACCAGCGTCATGGGTGCAGTTTCAGCTGCTGCGGGATCACCTGATTCAATGGCTGGTACCATGGGTGCGGTTTCAGGCAGGTCTGATACAAATTTCTTTATGTGTGAGGAATTCCGTGAATATCGGGCACCGCCTTGGGACTCGACCACAACACTGTTTCCAGTTTTGTTCACGACTTTGTATGGCATTGGATTGAATGGTGTGGAGAACTTGTCGGTTTTCTCCTGTCTGACAAGCACTTGGTCACCAATTTGAATGTCGGACAACTTTGCATTTCTGCGCTCATCCGCATACGTCTTGGTTTTTGCTTTGAACTCTGCATCTCTATCACGTACTTCCAGGTCTGGGCGATGATCAGAGTGCAGTTCCGGTAATTTTCCCCTTATTTTACGATTGAACAACAATTCTGCTGGGCTTTTACCGGTGGTGCCATGATCGATTCCTCTGTACTTGGTCACATATTTCCTGAGTTCTTCCCTCCAGTTCAGTCCTTCTGCTTGAGCAATGCGAATTCTCTTCATCAAAGAAGCATTTTGTCTTTCGACTTCGCCATTGGCCTGGGGCCACTTTGGCGTCACCTTTAGATGCAAGATCCCGTTATGGGCACAATAGTTCTGGAACTCTTCTGAGCGGAACTGTGGGCCGTTGTCTGACTTGATGGTTACCGGAAGTCCGTGGCGGCTGAAAATTTCCTCTAAGCTGTCGATTACTTTTGCAGAAGTTGTCGATGTCAGTATCGCGTACTCATAGTAACGACTGTAGTAGTCAACCACAACAAGTATCGAGTGTCCAGATGGGAGTGGTCCTAGCAAGTCTACTGCCAAATCTTTCCAAGGACCCTCTGGAAATGCTGTGGATCTCAGCGGCTCGGGCGGATCTGGACGTGCTACCAGCTGGCATCCATGACACGACTTGCAGAATTTCTCTGCTGCCTTATCCATAGCAGGCCACCACACCTTACTTCTCAGGTTTTGTTTTGTTCCTACAATTCCTAAGTGTCCTTCGTGAGCTAGTGCGACTGCTTGTGGTCTGAGTTTGTTTGGCAGTACAATACGGGTTCCTCTCAAAACTAACTGCCCAATTACACACAGTTCACCTGCTGCAGGTGCGTAAGCCTTACATTGCTCAAATCGACCAGTTCTGATGGCCTCTCTCAGAACTGTCAGTTCCTCGTCCATCGCGGATGCTTCTTCTACGTCTCTCGTAGTTAGAGCTTTTGGCGTGGCATTGATGGCTACAAACCGCACATACTCTTCGGCTCCATGCTTGTGGTTGGAAATTTCATTCCGGTTGCTAAGCAGGCGTGAGAGCGGATCAGCAATGTTGCCTGGTCCTGGGGTGTAGACGATCCGGAAGTCGTAGGGCTGTAGGCGCAGCACCCACCGCTCAATGCGAGCGCAAGGTTTAGAGCGGGGACCATATATAACCTCCAACGGTTTATGGTCAGTCACCAGATCAAATCTCATGCCATATATGTATGCGTGATACCTCTCACAAGCCCAAACGAGGGCAAGGGCCTCCTTTTCGGTCTGGGAGTATCTGCGCTCACATTCTGTTAGGCTGCGGCTTGCATAGCAGATTGGCACCCATCCTCCATCCTGGTTCTGTACCAGCACCGCACCGAGTCCAACAGGACTCGCGTCCGCAATGACTTTCGTTGGGGCATTCTTATCAAAATAGGCTAATGTTCCTGCTTTAGCCATGCTCTGCTTCAGCAACTCAAAGGCAGCTTTTTGCTCGGGTCCGAAGTGGAAGGGTACATCTTTCTTGGTCAGCCTCCTCAGTGGTTCTGTCAGAGTTGCAAAGTGTGGGATGAATCTGCTGCTGTAATTAGCCAGCCCCAAGAAGCTACGTACTTCGCTGACAGTCGCTGGTTCTCTTGTTTCTTGCAACGCTTTCACCCTCTCCTCTGTTGGGCCGATCCCTTTCTCTGACAGGAGGATTCCCATGAACACTAATCTGTCCACGTTAAATAGGCATTTGTCAGCATTGAGAGTCAGGCCATGCTCTCGGAGGCGTTCCATAGTTTTGTGAAGACGCTGGTCATGGGTTGCCTGATCTGGGCCATGTACAATGATATCATCAGAAATGTTGTCGACGCCCTCAATTCCGGTCAGCGCAGTTGCGATTTCATGTTGGTACTGCTCGCTTGCTGAACTCACACCAAATAATAGACGCTTGTATCTGTATAAGCCCTTGTGGGTTACAAACGTTGTGATCTGACGTGATTTTGGTGTAAGTTCCAGTTGGTGGTATCCCCACCTTAGATCCAATTTGCTGAAGACTTTCGACCCATTCATGTTGTGTAGCAACTCGTCTACTGTTGGTATGGGGTGTCGACCGCGAACAATGGCCTCGTTTGCGCGCCTCATATCAATGCAAAGGCGTATTTCTCCATTTGCTTTGGGAACAATTACAACGGGGTTCACCCACGGTGTGGGCCCATTGACCTCTTCTATGATGTCACAGTCTAACAGTTCTTGAACTTTTTCTTCCACCTTGCCTTGTAAGTTAAAAGGAACACGCCTGAGGGGTTGGGCTATTGGTTTCACTTCAGGATCTATGTGTAATGTCACTTGTCTGGTTTTCAATTTTCCCACGCCGCGAAACACCTCTGGGTATTGCTGTTGTAGTGTTTGTTTGGTTTCAGCAACTGCGGCGACGTCAACACCAATCTTCAATACACCAAGCTTCATAGCAGTATCTTTGCCTAGGAGTGGTATCCCCTTGCCTTTAATCACTAGGAATTCTGCTTGGGATCTCCCTTGGCCGACCGTTACTTCACAGGTAAACCGACCTTTCACTGGGAGGGGCTTGTCGGATGCATATGTGTACAGCTTTCTGTCAACTGGGGCAGCTTCAGATCTGCATTTCATCTTCATGGCCTTTAAATTCTCCCACGCTTCTTCATCAATGATGTTATTCGTAGCTCCAGAGTCCACTAGCATCTCAAGGTTTATTCCACCTACGGACACAGTAAGCACATTTGATTCCACTCCACTGGTGACCTTAAAGGCATAATCGATTTGGTGTCCACTGGCTTGGTCTTCTCGAACTTGGTTAGCCTCTATTTTCTTTTGTTTGGTTTTACACACGCTTGCCCAATGATCCTTTCCTTTACACTTTCTGCAGGTCTGACCTCTAGCAGGGCACATCGGATCTCGACCCAAATGACCACTAAGACCACATCTATAACAAACACTCTCCCTTGGTTTATTCACTTTGCTCTGTTTACCTTTGGGTTTCCTTGATTTTTCAAAAACTCTGTTTGCACTTTCTTGACCCTGACCTGTCGCGCCAAGTTCAGTCATTTGGTGTTCTACTTTCTCACACTGTTCAGCTATCTCGAGCGTGCGGGCTAAGGTCAGCTCTTGGCCTTCTTCAAGTAATTTACGCCTCACATAATTTGACGTGCACTTACACAAAACGGCATCTCTGATCTGGTTATCGGCATCCAAGCCAAAATTGCAATCTTTCGATTCTTTCCTTAATCGGGTCACAAATTGCAGAACAGTCTCACCTTCCCTTTGGTGGATCCGATGGAATGTTTGTCGCGCAAAGGCGGAGTTGACCTTCGGGACGAAATATCCATTGAGAGCTGTTACGGCTGCCGCGTAGTCGGTTGCTTCGCCGGTGTCTGCAAGGGTGGAGAATATTTCCTGGACGTCAGGTCCGGCTAGATGAAGCAGCGAAGCTCTTCGCCGTTGTTTGGTGTTGGCATTCGTGTTTTCGTTAATTATCAAGCCTTTGCCGTCGGCGAACAGTTCAAATGAGGTCAGCCATCTTGTCCACCTCGGTCCTAAAGTGGCGGGTTCCGAGTAGCAGTCGAACTTGGGAATCGCATTAGCGCCGTTTTCGTTCGAAGAAAACATCTCTCGAATCACTTGTCCTCGTCGCCAATGTTGTGTCCTCTTAATACATGAATTAGAGGTAATTTGGACTCCACACTACTAGCTGCTTCAATTGTGTGCTTTTATTCCATGTGCTCGCTCTCTCACAATCCCATCAGTCTCTCTTACTACTTCATGTAAGCTAATACACGACAGTGTGCGATTCCTGTCTTTGTAGCTCAATATATAACGGCCATAGACCACATTAAGGTGCTGCGTGTCCTCAAAACCTTCTTGTCCGCCATTACACTCGTGTATTCAGAACCACTGATGACGTCAAACCGGTGTCCCGTTGAGTTTTGGCCGTGCACAAAATGCACCCACGTTCGATCGTCAACATACGATCTTTGCGGCTTCAAAAACACTCGATGAAATTGCTTCTGGTCGACTAAACTCAAATATTTGGGTTCATAAGGGCATAAACAAGCATATTAGACAAAATTATTTTTCATTTCATATACACTTTAACATTTGCAAACGTTTTTGTAAGTTGCACATTTGCATTTCTAATTTAATTTATTGTTAAAGGTATCTTTCGGAAAACCAAATTCAAGAACTACCCGAAGGGATTTTTAAAGGGTTAAAGAAACTTTTGTCAATGTGAGTACGTCAACATTACCTTTCAATCAACAATTGGTTAATAAGTCAGTGATAACAAAGGCAAAGTAAGTTAAAACCTCTTATTGATATAGGCTGTAATGCGCTCTACAAGATAAGATAAATAACTTTGGTTTTGACAGACGCTGCTGGGTATCTGTGACGTTATCCTAAATGACAGCCAAGATGGCCACCATCTTGGATTTTAAATTTATCGGGAAAATGCTGAAATATAAATACTTTGTTCCTAGAGTTGTAAAATATGATATAGTTAAACACCTTTCTGCTTTTGGTAGTGTTTTATATATTTTTTGCTGAGCAAAAATTGAAAAAGAAAGCATTTTATTCCAAATTGGCTTAAACTCATGCCACTTATGACTTATGCATATCTCGTTACGATAGCAACTGATTCTCTCAATTAACCAAAATGTGTTTCACGGATAAGCGAACAGCTACTTTAAACGGAATCCAGATCCGAAGGGTGCAAGCTTATTTACAGTGCCCATCTGCTCAAATCCTCTTATATAAAGACCTTTGCGGTTTCAAAGAGCTGTTAAAATTGCTAGGCATCCTGCTCGTAGATAACATCCCCCTCATAGCAGCTGTTTTTGTTTTCTTTCATGAATTTTTAAACCATGGCGTGCAATAGTTCTAACATTTAATTTTCTTTCTTGCAGTAACATTTTTGACAACAAAATCCGAAACGTCTCCAAAGAAACTTTCAAAGACGTCCTAGGATTGCATATGTTGTAAGTGCAGCACGTTGTTCTGCCATTCAAAATTCAATACCCACAGTAAAATAAATCGGTTTTACATCATTTCTTGATCAACTTATTGTTTACTTCAATTTACAGCCTAAAACGGCAAGAGCTTATAGACCTTTTTCATAATGGCAGTCCAATTTATTTATTCTGTTATATGTATGTTAATAAGCCCTATTGGCCTCATTTTAGAGTAAAAATTCTTTTGAATTTTGCACATGCTAACGAGGCCACTAGGGTAATTAACATAGATACAAAAGAATAAATAACTCGCCCGCCATTATGGAAAAGGTCTATTAAAAATGGGAATGGGAGAGTTATTTGTATAAACTAGGAATTTTATAATGAACGTGGTTGCTGGCGAAGTGAAATTCACGATTACAGTACGGATAGTGTAGATACATAACTGTCATCATGTGATATTTTTACAAAAGTGGTGCCAAATCACACGCTAAACCGCATGCGCTGCGAGCTAAAGTATAATGCCGCCGCGTATTATGTAAGCTTACTTTCTAAGGAAAAATGTCCGGAAATTTCGGTTGGACATGCGTCAAACAACATAACAGCATTCAACAGCATATTCAACGTTCATCAGTATTAAAACGTACAATTATACAAAGTACCAGATGTAGTTTTCTTATCTCCGACAAAATCAAATTAAGGGTTGCAAAATCACGGGCTAAGACCGCTGGATAAACGCGTGACATGACATAATCCATCGTAGTTGTAGACGCGTGGGTTGAATGAACGTGACTTTGTACAATAGTACCCGAATAGATCTGAAACTGCGTACTTGTACACAATCTTAGACCACATTCGTGGATTCTGACATTCAAAAATTTGAATCTTCTCCACATAGCCATCACACTCAGGCCAACCAACACATGCACATGAATCCCAGAATGGTGTGCTGCCATGTTAGGGCTCGCCATATTATCATTTAAGAAGAGTCAGTTATCTTTAACGCGGAACTTAACCTAAACGCCATTTTCCGCCACTTGACCTGGCTTTATTGAGAATATCTCGTTTACGTTTCAAGCAATCCAAAAACTCTATGTTCATCCCGTGAATCTATGTTGTGGGGTGTTTTGTGAATTTTTGGGCATGTTTGGGAGGAGATAGTTTTTCTAGAAGGATTGGTAAAATTAAGAGAAACAAGAAATTTCGCAGATTTAGTGAAGTTTTAAAATTAGAGTTTGTAGTTTATAATTAATAGACGGACACCAAGTTAGTCCACTAGCAACCTGGGGTGCTCTTGCGTGGGTATCAACTGTCTGTTGGTGTTCCTAAAATCATTTTCTTTCTTTTATCCCTTCTTGAAACCTCTTCAAATTTCATTCAAATTTAGGTTGAGTCCCGCCTTAAGTACTATAACCTTTATGTTTAAGTTAATAGAATCATGCTTATCATCACGGCGCGTATATAGTTAACCATTTATCATTCAAATTTCAGATACATGCATTACAACTTAATGTATGATCTCCCTAAAGGTTTTTTCGACGACATGGAAAACATAACACGGATGTAAGATTCTTTGATACTATTTCAACAACTTAAGCCATCCAGTCACACATTGAAGATGTACAATAAATTCAACATATTTTAATATGTTTCAATAGCAGGTCGTATTGCAAATTATAACTTCATGATTCAAGTTTTAATTGGATTATTATTAAATGCATTAAATGAGAATATGACAAGTTTCTTGGTATTTGCATAATCCAAGGCGCAATGCGGTAATTTTTATTTTTTTATTCGACATTATCTTTTTTTTATTTTATTCAGAATATAGAAACACAGGAAAGGCATCTTGGCATTCTAATGGTATTTAAATGTGATTGGCAAAAGAAATGAGAAGAAATATGTGATTACACCGCACAAACTCAAAGGACGATGGGAGGGGGGCAACCCTTGTACCACGGCGGGGGTATAAGTTTGCGTGTACGTTCGAGGGTAAATACTTACCCAAAAAACTCTTCATAGAATATCACAATACCAAAAGTAAAGTTTAATTTGCCAGTTGCCATATACATGTATAAGCCTATTATGTTACATTTACTTTCATTTTGTTTTTAACTTGTGCATTGTCTTGCAGAACCCTTGACAACAATGTTATGTGCTGCCACATAGAATTCAAACAAGATGCCGGATGTATTTTCATTTGGAACGACAACTTCGCTAATTGCGATACCATGTTCCGAAGAAACGGCCCCAAGAAATGTATCTGGTTGATTGGAATCTTCTCTCTGTTTGGAGCTTTGTTCGTGCTGCTCTGGCGGTTTTTCTTTAAGGAGAAAAACATCGCGCAGAACATTATGCTGATGCACGTGGCAGTAGCAGATGGGTTAATGGGCGTTTATCTGCTTATTATCGGCATATTGGATGTTACTTGGAGGGGAGTCTATTATCTCCATGACTACCAGTGGAGAACTGGGTTGGGTTGCCAACTGACAGGGGGTGTGTCTGTGTTGTCGAGTGAAGTATCTTTAATGATTCTGACCCTCCTATCGGCCGATAGATTTAAACACATTGTCTTCCCACGTCGGTTCAGATTACTCTCTCGAAAGAAGGCACACGGTTTTTGCTTTGCCATATGGCTGATTGGGTTTTTGATTGCTTTCCTTCCCACCTTCGGCATCCGCTATTTCCATGACCCTATAAATGGCATTCTCTATTATGGAAAGTCCGTAATGTGCTTGCCAATGCAGCTCTCCCCAGAATTTATTTCCGGCTGGGAATACTCTATAGGCTTCTTTGCTGGTCTAAATCTGGTTTTGATTGTTGTTATCATTGCTGCATACGCCATGATATTGGGTAAGACTTGTCTGTCAAAACGGCGACTCACCAAACAAGGTACGAAAAGAGAGAAAAAAGCCAGGGCCAATAGAGCTGTCAGTTCCAAAAGAGAAACATCTCTCGCCAGACGGCTGATTTGCATCATCATAACCGACTGTGTCTGCTGGATACCGATTATAGTGATTGGACTAAAGTCAGTGTTGGAGAAGGGCTTCTTTGTACCAGGGGACATTGACGCATGGATCGCTGTATTCGTTCTGCCCATCAACTCAGCGATAAACCCACTGCTTTACACCTTCTCAACGCCACAGGTATAATGAAATAGCTCTTTCTCCTTCTTTTAAAAAGCGTCAAATATTTAAATATAGCATAGTGACAATGTACGCTACTGTATGTTTCGTTCATCATAATTACAACGACAAAATAAAGCACCATGTGTAACAGAAAATCAGCGCGACGTTTGCAATAGCCATCAAAGCAACGATACTTTTTTCCATCATTTATGCATTTGTTTAATAAGTTTTTCTTGGATATTTTATTTTATAATTTGAGTTCTTGGTGCTTTTAGCTAGAAAATAGTGCAAAGGTATTATTTTCCAAAAGCTTTTTTCTTTACGCAGTTTTAGCCTTAGAAATAAGAATTGTGTCTAACACAATATTTGACGTATTTGAACATATCGCGTACTTAAAAAACAAGTCATGGGGCAGAGGTGGAAAATCATCTTGTGCACGTGTTTACCGACGTGAATGAAGAGAGAGTAAAGACGTTTCAAAATGGAGTGGTATATCCAGACTTGGCCATATTGGGGAAGGGTGGCTGAAGTGAGTAAAGGGGATGTGTGATAACGGTTCATAATGAAAAAAGGTTTTGGCCTTCCCGGAAATATTTCTTTGCAAAATAAGGAAGAGCGTCTCCCATATTCACCAAATCCAGGCAATTTGCCTAGGTCCGCTATTGAAGTGACACAATTGGTTTCTTACCTAGGTACGACATATAATAAAAACCAAGTTGCAAAAATACTGGAACCGTTTCCGAGGCATTTTCTTTCATGGTGAAAATCAGGAAGGTAAAGTTTGCATATTCCTTATTTATTCGTGTTTATTAAATGAGGTATAAAAGCATTTAATCATCACTGCTATTGTTTACACATAAATGACCTTAGTTAACGTTTGAGTTTATTTTCATTTTGGCGATAATTATTCAATCAGATACAGAATTGATTGAAAAAATTACAGCATGTGAGTATGCACCTTGTCATGTCGCATTTTTCACAGCTGCTTTGTTATGCACCCTTCTCTCTGATAGTATAACAGCTTTGACGCGGATTTTGATGATTTTTTTTTTGTGCAATTATCAATATTGATGTGTGTGTGTGTTGTTTTTGCCTTTATTCCCCAAACGTTTTGACCTATAAGCCCGTTTTTGGAAGAGGCCCTAATAAGTTAGAAATGTTTCAAAAACAACACGAAAAGACGACACTTTTTTCTTCATTTTACCGCGAAACTAAATGTTAGATGAAATACTGCAGATAATATGTTCTTTACCTTAACTATTTCATTATTATATATTGTTCATATTTTTATGTAACTCGAAAAAATAACTTTGCTAAATTGATTACAGGAGAGCAAGGAGGGGAAGAAGACCAGGACCAAGATGAATTCGAGGACGATGAGGAATATGACAGTGACGAAGGTTATTATTTTGGCCATTGGCATAAGTTAATTATCTCAAGTTTAATTTTAAACTGGGTTCTCCCGTTGTTTTATTTCTCTTCCCACCCCACCCCCAAGAGGTTTGGGAGAGACGTTTATTGTCTTTATCCTTTCCTTTTGAAAGAACAAGAAGAACAGGAAGACGATCATGAAATGATGGAAATGCAAGTTCTCAGTTTGCCACCTGACGACCAAGGTGCTGTCTATTCATTTGTATATGCTGGTAGTCAACTCGTTAATATATTTTAATTTTAAATAGCAAACGATTGACAGAGAGTTACAAGAAGGATTAACTTCGGTGCAAGAAATGGTTTCGTGGTCAATTTAAACACGTTCTTTTTTGCCGCGTAGTTCAATCATGCTCCGTATAGTTTTAACCCTTACTGGTAAGGGGATCAAGTTTGCTTTAATTAAAAATTTAGCTGAATCAAAGACATTTACTATAAAATTAATGAAACATAACAATGGTAAAATTTTGAAACGTTATGAGGCAATAAGGATTTTTGGTCAAAGTCTGAGTTTAAGTCCGCTATTTCAATGCAAATCTTTTTTTTTTTCGAGTGAAAACCCTTGTGCATTCGAATAAAAAGTCAAATTATTTTGTAGATATAGGTTCTTCTTATCCTTGACAGAAAATTGTTTTTAGACGAAAACAAGCTGTTGCATGACTTAATTGTTTTAACAATACCTTTTTATATGTCTGTAGATCAAATGGGAAGTGATACATCATCAGAATCAGGTAAACATGTCCGGTTACCTGCATTTGAGCTTTTTAGTTTCTTATTTTTCTCAGTAACAGAAAATACGATAGAAAAATAACAAAGAAAATAATGTAGATAATGCCTAAATACTGGAAACTGCCTTCTGCGACAGCTACCGCTGGCTTTACACTGCGTGATCATTGTGTTTATCGTTGAGATCAAATGATGCGTTGGGAAAGTAGCAACATAAATAGTAGCTATATTTTAATTGTTTTTATACAATAAAACGCATGGCATTTTATGGAAAATATGAAGTTCAAAATTATGTGACCATTATTATTTTTTCATGCAGATTATGACATAGGAGGCCCAGTGATTGTGGAAGGTAAATAAGTTTACAGTTCATTTTACCTTCGATGGATGGTAACATTAATTCATCAGTAACAAAGAAGATATCGCGATCTAGCGACCGTTAACAACCAGCACGTAGTCTGGTTCCTGATTATGAAATAACCAGTGATACTGGTCGTAAATATCAGTCAACGAATGTCCATGACATAACTCAATATTTTAATATATATACCTAATGCAATCACTCAAAACGACTTGAAAATGAACGAAGAAAAACATCGATTAAATTCAAGGTACTTAAACGCACTGTACTATATGGATACCTTGATAAACCAAATTTCCATATTAAACATAAAATTCATTTTGTTTTTAATTTAGTCATCATCCATCCCGATCCCAAACGACCTGGAAAAAAAGGAGCAAGAGCTGAAGGTGAATGCGAGGAAGCAACAGCTGAGGGTGAAGTTGAAGAAGCAACAGCTGAAGGTGACGGTGAAGAAGGAACAGCTGAAGGTGACGGTGAAGAAACAACAGGTGAGGGTGAAGGTGCAGAAGTAACAGCTGAAGGTGAAGGTGAAGATGAAGTAACGGGTGAAGGTGAAGAAGTAACAGCTGAAGTTGAAGGTGAAGATGAAGTAACAGCTGAAGGTGAAGGTGAAGAAGAAACAGCTGAAGGTGAAGGTGAAGATGAAGAGGCAACAGCTGAAGTTGAAGGTGAAGAAGTAACAGCTGAAGGTGAAGGTGAAGATGAAGTAACAGCTGAAGGTGAAGGTGAAGAAGAAACAGCTGAAGTTGAAGGTGAAGAAGTAACAGCTGAAGGTGAAGGTGAAGATGGAGAAGGAACAGCTGAAGGTGAAGGTGTAGTTGAAGAAGCAGCAGCTGAAGGTGAAGATGAAGAAGCAACAGCAGCAGCTGAAGGTAAAGATGAAGAAGCAAAAACTGAGGGTGAAGGTGCACAAGCAATAGCTGAAGATGAAGATGAAGAATCAGCAGCTGAAGGTGAAGACGAAGAACCAAAAGCTGAAGGTGAAGGTAAAGAAGAAACAGTTGAAGCAACAGCTGAAGGTGAAGGTGAAGAAGGAACAGCTGAAGGTGAAGGTGAAGAAGCAACAGCTAAAGGTGATGGTGAAGGTGACGAAGCAACAGCTGAAGTTGAAGGTGAAGAAGCAACAGCTGAAGGTGAAGGTGAAGAAGCAACAGCTGAAGGGGAAGGCGAAGAAGCAACAGCTGAATGTGAAGGTGAAGAAGCAACAGCTAAAGGTGATGGTGAAGGTGAAGAAGCAACAGCTGAAGTTGAAGGTGAAGAAGCAACAGCTGAAGGTGAAAGTGAAGAAGCAACAGCTGAAGGTGAAGGTGAAGAAGCAACAGCTGAAGGTGAAGGTGAAGAAGCAACAGCTAAAGGTGATGGTGAAGGTGAAGAAGGAACAGCTGAAGGTGAAGGTGAAGAAGAAACAGCTGAAGGTCAAGGTCAAGGTGAAGAAGCAACAGCTGAAGGTGAAGAAGAAGAAGGAACAGCTGATGGTCAAGGTGAGGAAGCAACAGCTGAAGGTGAAGATGAAGAAGCAACAACTGAAGGTGAAGAGGAAGAAGGAACAGCTGAAGGTCAAGGTGAAGAAGCAACAGCTGAAGGTGAAGATGAAGAAGCAATAGCTGAAGCTAAACAAGAATGTGAAGGAACAACAGCAGAAGATGAAAATAACGCTGCAACAACAGGAAGCCAAGGTCAAGCAGTAAAAGCTGAAGGAGAAGCGGATGTGGCCCTTCTACCCCATCACTTTGATGACAAAGGTAAAATAAGCAGTTATTAAAAATTTGCAATAAGGTATAATCAAATCATCGCTGCACTTCATTTGGAAAAAAAAGAAGGCAACGATTAGTTAGACTTCGCCATGATTTTACGCAACAAACTCCTTTACCCATTGCACGTACCATAGTGGGTGGATGCCACCATCCTGTTAAGGTTTCTCTCAGATTTTTTCAAGACAATTAATTAACTGTTAGCGCATGCCGTCTACAGTAGCTGTTCGTTTATCCTTGAGACAGATTGTGAAAAGTTTGACGACAATCGATTGCTACAGTGGTAACGAGATATGATGCCATATGTTATGATGTCATAAGTAGCATGAGGTCAAAACACAAAACGCTGCTAAAAGTAGCGCTATGTTTATTTAATTGTATCATATATTACCACTCTAGCAACAAATATTTGCAATTTCCGCATTTTACCGACAGATTTGAATTTTAAGTAAAATCCAAAATAGCGGCCATGTTAGCGGCCATTTTGTATGACGTTAAGGCCTCCAGCAGCGCTATAACCTATAATATTTACCTTGTTTTGTAGGGTAGGAAATAGGCTATCTATTAGAGGTAAAATATTTCTAAAATGGTGTAACACCGCAAAAACCCAAGGGAGGGGCTGAAACACCCCCCCCCCCCCCCCCCCCCTTGTACCACGGTCTGGGGGATACGTTTACGAGTACTTCTGAGGGTTAATTGATTTTCTTAACCCACTTCAGTATTACCCGATATATATGTAATATTAATTAATATTTCAATTACACGAGCTGCACACCAATTTGCAGTTAACTTACTTGGTGCTTAGTGCTAGTCAGCGCTTAGATCTGGATGCTAGCTATTGTTCTGACGGTACCTTTAAACCTTACACATTTTTTTTTATTTATTTTAAATAACATGTATAAAATTGTAACGTTATAAATTAATGTCTTTAGCTATCGATTGACTATCAATTGTCACTTAAAGTGGAGCAGCACACCTTTTCAAGATGCTTTTCTAGACATATTTCGGCATAACTTATGCCATCTTGTTTCGGATTTTTTAAAATTGATATTGTTTTCAGTCTAAAAATGAAAAGGAACTACTTATTTACTATTTGTTTCTGTTTCTTTTTAATTACTGCAGGGCGAAAGCGAGGTGAAGAGGATGATAGCAGCGTATGCCACCAACCCAGAGATGACGTGTTGTCGACACTGGATGAAGATGTATATGAAACCAAGCTGTGATCAGTTTGGAAGACCACACGGACATCATAATGATTGGTTAAAACTGACGATGTCCTTTAACGTATTTATTAGCTATAGTGAATCAGCAGCAATTTGTTAGCCATTGGCAATTTATTTATTATCTTAGGGATTACTAAAGCCCAACTAACATTGATACTCGAGATTCCGCTTCAATGTAGTTCCCCTTTAGTCTTAATATGTGTAAATTTTTTAAGCTCGTGTTACTGGAAAGGCAACGAGCGCATTTTAGATAACCTAAATTAAGAAGAGTTGTTGGAGAATCGTGCATGAAATGCTTCTTGGTTGCTGGCGCCGGCACTGCAAAGACGGGTCGGGTTATCGTGCTGTGAACTTTAATTAAGAAGTGAAGTGTGTGCATGTTTTTTATCGTCCTTTGTATTCCTAAGGCCCTGTTCAGATTTTATGTCCTTTCCCAAGCGCTTTGATCACACGCTGAGTAAAGACATCAACTTTCCCACATGGGGTCTAAGGACTGAAGTATGTAGGAACCCATATGGATTTGATTAGAATAGCATTTAGATGGCGAAGTATATTACGTTAATAACTAGGGAAATTCTAATTTACTTGCGTATTTTGCAAGGCAAAACTAGCACGCTACTGATTCGATTTCAATTGTAGAATTCGAAGAGTGAGCCAAAACAGTACCTATACTGGAATCGTAGTCAAAACAAGTACCATTGTACATGAAAATATCTTGTCCGAGATATTTTTAAAGCCCTTAGTTGAATTTTCATCGCTTTTCTGTAGCATTGCAATGTTTTTCATTATTCTTAATATTCATATAACTACAAAAAAAGTGCAGAGATCAGAGCCTGGTTCTTTAAGGAAGCATTAAGTTAATCCAGGATAAAGACGAACACCATGGTCCATATTGTGCAATTCAGAATTTCTCAGTTTCAGTGAAGCAGAAGTAATCGTGATTCTCTGTTAATCCAGGGCTTAAGCAGGGGTGCTTCCTGTTTGGCTAAATGATTTCCTTAAGTTGCATCAGAGAAAATGGAAACGGGTACCGGTGAACCAACCAGAAAGACCAAAAGAGGACAAGAGTGTTTCACTTAAACAGAAGCTTGTCTCTACGAGGAGTAGGGCGCGCCATCAGCTTTTTTATCACCTGTTTGCACCCCAGACGTAACATGCTTATTTGCATGTATTTATTGGCTCATTGCACTTCCAAAAAAATTTCTTTCTTAAAATAAATCAAACATTGATAATTCGCTTTCATCGGCTTTTTTATAATTTAAGGGATTATACAGTCACTATCTTTGGTAAGTTTTTTGTAGCAGTGATAGAGAGAAACGGAAGTAAACCGTTATACACTAACTGTGATTGTAATCCTATATATGAAACCACGTTTAATGTTGCATGGTACAATATAGTACACGGTTTCATATAAGGCAATGCTGTTAATATTCTAATTTGGTAAATAAAACCATAGAAAGAGATACATGGTTTCCCTGTTTGTTTTTATTATCTCGTTAATGCGCATGCGCATTAAGCGAGATTTCGGAAACAGTCACGAAAAAAGGGACAAAAGATGTTAACAAAATTTTGTGGACTTTTGTCCGGGGGGGGTTTCTTCCTTCTTCTTTATAGAAGCTATATTAGGGCATTGAAGATATGGTTGGTTAAACCGGTTAGGATTCCAAGAAGGGCGTCACATACTGCACCTAAAATTTTTGGGGAGCACCCCCGGACCTATTGTTAATTTCCCTAGGGTATTGGGATGTCAGAACTTGTCATGAACTTGTCATATCTCACATTACGTTACCGCAAAGGCATTAAGTTCTTCTTAAGTTTCGATATCTCACGTTACCTATCAGCTTCAATCATCTGTCGTAAAGCCATAAGGGTAAAAATAGGTCAAATGCGTTTTTTGGCAAACGCAGTTTGAGAATTTCACGGTGTATTTTTACGAATGGTGACGTTTTAAGAAAGTTAAATGGGACGGGGAAGTTTGTGTTTTAATATGAGCGATATGGCAGAGCAAAATTTGCGTTTATTCTATTTTTGAAACATTGCTATTACGGTTTGATTGTGCAATAGTATGGGAAAGACGTCATAGTTTTGTTGATTTAGCTACCGTGCACAAGGAAATTTTGCGGAATGTCCGACTGAATTTGTTTTGCGGGAGGAAATTTTTGCGGGTCGCGGAGACAGCTAAAATTTCTGGTTCTATTTGCAATTCTTCGACGACCACAAAGTGATTACAGTGGCAGTAAAGCTCACTGTCGTTGCAGATAAAAGTTAAACTGATCACAATACGCGGGCGGCGGCTTAGAATTTTAAACATGAACGCTTATCAGCATAAGTGGAAAAGCGTTATTTCCTGAATTATTCTAGAGCTCTCACGCAAGCATGAACCTACCTGCCATGATCTATCAAGAAACGAAACATTATTATCAATTCGCTGTTCTGACTCAAATGAGTTCAAATTTTATATTCAAGTTGCGATGAATTTCATTGCATTCTCAAATGCTTGTTCATTTGGCTCGGATGGTTTTATGCCGGTGGATTTTCAAGATCAGTTGCTTATACGCGCCACACTGTGAAAGAAATTGCCGGGAAAGTTTAAAATTTTACAAGATTTTGGTATATTCTCTTGCCAAATAATGCCATTTCAATGTAATCGATTTTTGTTACAGTTAGCGTAAACTTCGAGTTCTACGAAGGGTTCGAGTTTAATCAATTTTTGCATAACCGGAATTCAACTGGATAAAAATGTACGACAATAAGTCGTGCACGCGTGCAAGGCCTAGCCGTGTGGTTTTAACACAATGAGAAGTTCGTAGACAATATAATAATTAAGGCCTTTAAAAATCAGTTGAAATCATTAATTCAAATGGATGGACTCAATACCTATTTAGTTTACTCTTAATTCAAAAGATAAATAGTATTGAAATATTTATGAAGAGGAATTTAACCGTTGCAACCCCTTAAAACTGTACTTATCTATATCCTTGGTGCACTGTATTAAATTTTTCTTAATAGGTTTTTAGAAGACTTACCTTCTACTTGCAGCTGAAAAAGCTAGGCTTAAACGTAGCAGTCGCTAGACTGTCAAAAATGCTAACGAAGGTTTTAGCGAGCTCCACGCAGCTATAAAGCGTAGCGAATACAAGCTAAAATTACAGGCTCCTTTACTGAGACACTTACGATACGACCAAAAGCAGATCGCTGCATTCACCCCTCTCATAAAATAGAAGTCTGTATACGGGTGAACATTTCAAGTTCGTTTACCAACAGGTTGCAACTGAACTGACTGAAAATTCTAAAAACTGACAGGAATCTTCTGCGACACCTCCTTTCAACAACCTTGACGGGCTTTTTTAATTTCGTTCCTATTACAAATTAAGTTATCGTCTCTTTCGTAGAAAAATACGTAAACATTGGGAACATCAAACTTTAAGAGGGTATAAAGGAAAAGTAACACACATCTGAACAGCGCCACCATTTTGGACGGCAAGCTATCCGTTCCGATGTTAATCGCGTAACTCTTTCCTCCTTTCCGGTTCTAGATTTCTGTTCGTGCGTGAAATGACCAGATCAAACCCCCCCCCCCCCCCCCGAAAATAACCTTCAGGCTGAATAGGGTATTACATTTCACAATTCCAAACCTGAAAAACTTAGAAATTACAAAAAAAAATAAACATAAAATATAAAGCGTTAAATAACGCGAAAACGGGAGGATTTTTTCCAGATATATAATTGATACTATCCATTACATTATTACAATGGAACTCAATTCATTCTATAGGTGTCAGAACATTCACTGAAGCGTGATGCTTGAAGTTGTTTCTCGCGGTGAATTTGCCTGTAAAGAGCTGTAAACCCGGCGCAGCTTTTTCTCGACAGCTACAGTGAGCTTACTTTACCATTTTGTAAACAAGGCCAAACACACGACAAATTAATCTAGCACTGCTAAATGAGGGTGCTAATCCAATTGTCAGTTAACTACTATTTTTGCGGCCAATTGTCAGTTACAAGAGACTACACTGGTAGCCTATTCTCATGCGCTTGTATAAGAAAGTTTTATGTTTTTCTTTTTTAACTGGGTCACGCTGTCGGAAATCGGTTCATTTCAATATTTTCATTCATTGATCTTATCAAGTGATTTAGCTTGACAAGTAGGAAATTACGTATATCAGTAAGGCTTTTAAATTTGCAAAGTTAAGATAAGGTTACTTTACAGGCCATGTGATACAGGATCGTACACAGAGAGTATGGGAAAGAAAAAAAAATCGAAACTCACTGATGCTTGTGTCCAATAAAATACGGTGTGTCCACTTACTTTGGAGTCTGCTTAATACAGGTTTTAGTGTAATCAGAAATCTTACTCATTTAATCTAACATAGAAAAGGGCTCGTGTGGTCAACCCCGGGGTCAACCCGCGTTCGCGTGCTAGGACAAAATGAAGAAACAAAATACACACCATGTATCTCACTTGTCGCACTTCACATTAGAAAAGGTAGCTCCATTTCCAACTGAGCCTTTGTAACAGCTTTCCCGTCGATTTTCTCTAATCGGAACAACTTTAAATCAAACTCACCGAGTCCAAACTTTCCGCTTATTGTTTGATTATATGTCCATTGAATTGTGCTTTGTCATGTCAAACGGTATGCGACTTATGTGTCATTCGAATGCCGATCCTTTGTCATCATCTCGATAAAAACTCAGAATAACTTTGACCACGCCACTCGACGCCATCACGGAGATCAAGGTCAACGCTCTACGACCCTGGTACCTTTCGCATATAATATCGGTTAATATGTCACCTGGTCACGCAGCGAGGCAGGTAAAAGTCACAAAATAGCTTTGCTGTTAGGAAAAAACTATGTTGCTTTTATTAACAACAACAATCGTTAATTTAGTATAATTAATAGAATGTCACTTAACTGTTACCGTATTTTCTCGATTAAACGCCGGGCCCCGAATAAACATCGGGTATAATAGAGGAAGTTGTAAGTAAGCTCCTCAAATGTTTGTTTGTGGTATAATAAACTTAAGATTTAAGGGCAAGGTACAAGGCTGCCAAGAAAAACGAATAATAACCCTTTCTTAAAAAAAGGCGGGCGAGAAAAAACTGCTGATACAAAGAAACGCCGGGTCCACAAGGCCAAGTTTGAAATAAACGCCGGGGGCATTTAATAGAGAAAATACGGTAACTTTTCATTTATCAGTTAACTATTATATTTTTGGGCAATTGTCAGTTAACTGTTAACCCCATTAGCACCCTCCTAAATGCACTGGTATTCTGAATTTCACTTTTGCCGAAACGCAATTGGCATGAAAACAAAACGAAAAAAACTCGCGAGATAATAATGCCTTTTGTCACAACATTTCACCCACGACTGAAAAACCTTAAACAAATACTGATGAAAAATGGAGTTTCGTTCAAAACCAGCCATTCCTGAAAACTATTTACAAAACGCCGCTTAACACATCATACAAGACGTAAATCACTTAACGACATACTCATAACAGCCAAACTTTGAAAGCTAATATAAATGCATCGCAACCGCAAAACCACATAGCGGAGTCGGTGCAGGCCTGTCATGAACCTCATTTCGATCTAAGGGATACTAAAAAAGTGACCGCCAGGAGTGGTGCCCTGTTTATCCGCTCCAGACCCAATATTTTCTATATAAGTGCGTCCATAGCAGACGTGACCGAAAAATGACCACGTGATCGCCATTTTCCCGCCATTTTTCAAGTCAAAATATATAAAACAGCAGACTTGATACTTTAGCTAACTACAAAACTTTCCGTTTCATTATGCAAGAGTAGGAACAGCAAAATACCATAAATTTTGACTTTCGTTCTATTTTCGAATACTGCTGGAGAGTTGAAAAAGAAATGGCTGATGGCGCGATGTCTGCTAAACATAGCTCAAATTGTCCTGGCATGGGGAAAGGCAGCTCTAGAGAAATGACATGTTGTTACGGCCTCCTTCCATTAGATTCGGCACATGTGAAGTTCAATGTTTGAACCTGGCCTTACTTTAAAGAATATTAAAGATTCAGTCACCATTTGTTGTGTCAATTGATATTTTGATAATTAATATTAATGTGTCATCTGATCAGATATAAAGTCATTGCACGTGACGTATTATCGATCACTTGATAGGTTTGTGGGCTTTTAATTGTTCTGAAATTGCGGCAATCTATTGTATTTGATTTAGAAAGTCTTTTCCATTGTCAAATATCCCAACAGAAAATAGACAATGAATAACTGAAAATGCACTGTGTAAATTGAACCAACAACACATTTTCATCGTGAATTAGCTAGCAAGGCGGGAAAAGTCTTTCACTTTCACTTCACTAACATCAAAATTATTTACATTCACACTCGTGATTCTTTGTTACTCATAACTGTTTTTGACTTGCACCAACACGAATTTTCAAACCAAGTTCTCTCAATCTTCTCTATCCTGCCAAGAACCATATCCAGTTGACTACTGCGCCTCGCATTTTCTACATAATGTCTGATTCTACAACGCCATCTTTACCATATTTATTTTATATTTATTTTAGATTCTTCTTTTTTTAACCTCATGTTCCAACGCATTAACGAGATGGCTTTAAGAGCCCTTTGATATTTAGCTTTTCTAGGTAACGGGTATTTACTGGGATTAATGAATGATTGCATGATCAATAGGTGCAGATTCATATAAATTCAATGCAGTCAAACCTCTATGAGCGGTCACCCTCGGCAAACAGCCAATGCAAAATTGATCACATGATGTATATTTTATTGTTAACAGCAACAATAAATATAAATTAACCAATTGCTTGTCCAAGAAAGTTCGTATTGTTGTTCGTAAGGCAAGTTTTTGTTGCAAAGCAATTCATCAATAGTTTGGCTATCACATTCAACAGAAAACGTTAAAATTAGTTATGGTCGATCTGTGATTTAGGGCCGCGTAGCTTAATTTCACTTTGTTTTATACTACCAATGATAGTTAGTCGTGACCATGAACTAGATGACCATTTTGTAGAGGAGAACTACAATACGATTAGCCAATTGGGAAGGCTAAACGGTGACCGCGTCCGCTTAATGGATGTGACCGTTCAAAAGAGGTCAATTTTACAGTAAGTATGGGGAGCGATTTCCGTAAATTTGTTAAGTGACCGCTTAAAAGAGGGCGTCCGCTTAACAAAGGGCTGCCAAATAGAGGTTTGACCGTATTTACCTTTAAAATATAATTTGGCTGGAAAGATACTTTGTACTTTCTGCAGTGACGTTATTCATTACTGCAGTTACTCTATTCATTACATATACCGAAGACGAGTATTCAAAACTAAAAACAACTGCCAGACTGTTAACCCTCGGTCGTACAAGGGAGGTTTTCAGTTTCTAGCATATTTTCAAGATCATTTAAGATAATAGCACATGCCTTTTTCAGTAGCTGTTCGTTTATCCTTTTATGACATTTTGGTAATGTTCGACGACAACCGGTTTCTATGGTAACGAGAAATGACGTCATAATTAACATGTGGTTAAGCCATTTTTGAACAAAAATGCGTGTTTTTACCTTTTTCAGTGAAAAAACATATAAAATGCTACCGAAAGCATCAAAATATTTAATTGTATGTTATTTTGCAACTCTAGCAAACAATATTTGAAATTTTTGCATTTTCCCAACAATTTTGAATTTTTAGTAAAATCCAAGATGGTGGCCATCTTGGCGGTCATTTTGGATGACGTCACGGACCCCCAGCTGCGCCACAACCCATAATATTTACCTTATCTTGTAGAGCACATCGCGGGCTATCTATTAGATTTAAAATTTGGTTATTAGCTGCACCCTTCCCTTGCTCTTCCTCGTTTACAGGCTTAACAGCGTTTGTGGAATTTTACTGGTCATGTTATGGGCTTATAACGCTAATAACCGGACCTCCTGGTAAAGCGAATATAGAACTGTAGACACAGAAACAAGAGAAAATATGTGTGTAGTTAAAAATAAGAGGCAGAAACAAGTAAAACAGCTCATATTGCCTGCAATGGAATTCGTGTCACTTTTGAAATGTGGTTATTAGTTCGCATTTCACCCCGAGTCAGCTGTCATCCAAAAGTGATCTCTTTCAAACTATAAGTTTTTAACCCGTGAATACGCGCATGCGCAATCAACGGGTTATCGGTAACGGCGACAGATATGCAAATGAGTCACTCACTCGCTCACTCGCTCACTCGCTCCTTCCATCAGCTGTAAACTTAGTGACATAATGCTTTGTTACGAATGCGTTTTGTAACAAGAACAGCGTGAATCCAGCGATAACAAAAATTATTATCACTTATTTTCGCGAGACTTTATTTTCGCGCTTTTCGCGATTTAAAAAAATTCGCGAAATTAAAGTCCCGCGAAAAAAAGGTGCCGCGAAAATTAAACACGCGAAATTTAGTGACCTTTATAAAATCCTTTATTTAAGTTTTCCGTCTGCTAGGAGTTTACATAGGAGTAGGAGGGCTCAAATTTCAGTTCAACGCATGTCCCGTTGTTCCTCATCATCTGGCTCATCTTGCTGAATTAGTTCCTGTAACACTTCCTCAGTACAGTCTTCAAATTTGCAACCAGCAAATCTGGCTCCCAATAGTTCTCTGTGATCAGCTGCTTTAGCCTCTTCATGATGGCTTCATTCTTTTCAAAAGCGTCGATCTCCGCAATCAATTTCACTGGCTATCTGTGCTGAAGCCCTTACATGCCACCTGGCTGGTGAACTTTTACAGCCACTTGACAGGCAGTGTAGGAAAACGGTACATTGCAAAAGGATGGAGCAAAGCGGGAATATCCGAACTTGTTCAAGGGAAGACAACCTTATCGCCTGAACTGAGATCCATTTGAAAACATTGAGGCGATCCTTATGTAAAAGCTAATTCGCAGCGCCATCGAGTTAAATAGTGCCTCGGTTGCTTATATCAGTGTACTTTTAAAAGATGTTACTATGTTGCTGACATTGTTTAACATTTCAGCCAGTTGCTTGTTGCGTTTCTATTCCGTTATGGTTAAAACGAAAACAGAAATGGAAGTTTAAAAAACGAGAACCAGTTACTTGATTCGCGAAATTTAATTACCTTGAAAAACGGTGATTCGTCAAAATCGCGAAATTTAAGTCCCGCGAAATGTTTCTATTCCAAATTCGCGAAATTAAAGTCGCGCGAAAATAAGTTATAATAAGGTAAATTGTTGTAAACGAATATAAACAACAATAAGCTTATTTCGAGTCTTTAATGCAACGTTAAAATCGATCTAAAAGGAATTCAACAGAGACACGTGTTTTGATGCTTATCTATCTTCAAGTAATAAAATTTATCCTATTCCAAGTCAGTGGTCACGGTGGCCGAGTGGAAAAAGCGCAGACTTACAGCCGAAAGGCCCAAGTACGAATCTTGCTCGGGCTGTTCATTTCTTTTTCTTTTTCTTTTTTTTTTTTTACTTTATTTGCAACACAAAAACACTACTTACAAAAAGATTAATTACATAACTTACAATACGTACAATACTTAACACTAATTACAGTATAAGTAAATTAATACATCAGTTGTCCTGAAATTAGTAAATATAGTTGTTGTAAGAAAAAAAATAAAGACAAAAAAACATAGGGAAAAGGGCACGGACAGGAGAGATAGTGGCTTACTATCTTAGTTTGCTTACAGCTCAGATTAAACATTCACAGTAGTTAAACATATTTACATTCTAGGAAGATGAGGAAAAACTCGGTAAAGTAAGGCCATTTATAAAACCAAGCAAGCCATTCCACTTTTTTTAAGGATGTTTTTGTAAGAGAGTGCTTTTCTAACAAAGCATAGTGTTCAATTTGTTGAATCATGCCTAAAATCTGTGGAAACGTTTGCTTCATTCTACAGGCGTGTATAAAATATCGTACAAGAAGAGTACAGAAATCAAGTAGAGATGGTGCGGAAGTTTCAGTGTTTAAGCCTAGAGCCAGCAGTTTATTTATTTTGTCATTATCGGAAAGTAGACCTTGAGTGATTAGCCAGTTTTCCAAGGCTTTCCAAAAAGATTGCACTATAGGGCAGTCCCAAAAAAGATGTAACAGTGTTTCCAGATTTTTTTGACAGAAAGAGCACATTCCATTATCCTTTATTCCAATCTTACTCAAAAATGTATTAGTGGCGATTCTACGGTGAATAAACTTGAATTGAAAGTTCCTAAGTTTGCAGCTTTGAGTACAAATAAAAGGTTTCAAAAATATTTGCTGCCATTGAATGGTTTCTAGCTTTTCGATTTCACAGTCTACTTCCCACTTTGTTTGGCTTTTTCAGGAGCAGTCACTTTTTTGGATAACAGAGCCTTATAAACAGCGCGGCTAAGATTTTTACAATTTAAAGCTTTGACGCTCCAGTCAGTGTTATTGATTTTTATGATGGTCAGGCGGTTGTGGAGCAATCCTTTGGCGAATACCCAGTAGTGACGATGTAATGCCATAATATTCTACAAAAGTGGTCTTGATTGCGAATTTGGCTTGAAAATCGTTATAACTTAAAAAACTGTTGGTACTTGATCCGTTTTCCATAATATGATGTGGTTGAAAAATTCCTTTATCGGTCCAATGCCTATAATAAACTGGTGCATTTGCTATACGTACCAAAGAATTGTTCCACAGAGCCATTTTTCGAAAATCCGCTAACGAAGATATGGCCGTTTTGTAATTCAAATCCGCCCATATTTCAAGAAGTTCTCTTAAAAAGGTATCTTTGATGTTCATTTTGTTAATGTCATTTTTGGTGACATTCCCTTTAAAAACGAGTGGACCACCATACCTCTTAAGTGAAAGGTTAAATAGATTTTTCCATTTACCATTATTGTTTTCATCTATATATTTTTTTATCCAGGTAGTTTTAAGTGAAGCATTGAATGTGAAGATATCTATCATTTTCGCTCCCCCATTCCTGTAGTCGCCTATCATAACAGAGCGCTTAATTTTGTCCTTTTTACCATCCCATAGGAAATGGAAGAGAAGATGGTTGATTTCCTTTAGAGCGCAATGGTCTGTTGGCAAAGGCGTTAAAATGTAAACTAATTGCGAAGTCAGGAAAGCTTTTATGACAGTTATTTTCCCAAAAAAGGTTAATCGGCGGAAAGTCCAACTTTCGATTAGATTTTGAATTTTTTCAGTTTTTTCCTTAAAGTTTAGGGCTTGCGATTTTTTGCATAATGTAGAGAACCACACGCCTAGTGCTTTTACGGAGTCTTTGGCCCACTTAAAATTACGCTCGGGAAACAATGCTTTTTCACTTCCGCTCAGCGCTCCGATCCAGAGGGCTTCGGTTTTTTCGTTGTTGATTTTAAGGCCAGATACCCTTTGAAAGGCATCCAATGTGGTTAGTGAAAATTGTAATAATGATGATTTTGTGCCGTCAAGGATTAAAGTAGTATCATCAGCGTATAAACTTATTTTTGTTTCTTCTCCGTCTATTGGGATGCCTCTTATATCCGAATTACGTCGAATTGCTGAAGCCATTATCTCAGTACAAAGAATAAAGATGTAAGGAGATAAGGGGCAACCTTGTCTAACACCTCTTCCCAGAGTGAAAAAGTCAGATGACCAGCCATTGTTTACTGCTCTGCTTTCAATTTCAACGTAACAGATTTTTAAAGAAGCGCCAAATTTGTAGTATTCGAACGCCTGCTGAACAAAGGACCATTCTAAGGTATCAAAAGCTTTTTCGAAATCGACAAATAATAGAAGACCTGGAATTTTTTCTTCTTCTGTATGTCTTATCAAACCTTCGATCAATCGGATGTTTTCGCTGATAGATCTATCTTTAAGAAAGCCTGTTTGATCGTGATTTATGAGCTTAGGAAGCACCTTTTTTAGCCGATTCGCTATTGCCTTTGTTGCAATTTTGTAATCTGTATTTAGAAGAGTGAGAGGGCGCCAGTTTTTCAAATTTGAAAGAATATTGTTCTTTTTAGGGACAAGTTTAATTAACCCTCTCCTTTGGGAAATTCCCAGCCTTCCGCGATTGTAAGACGCGTTGATGGCTTTTATGAACAAATTGGATAGATCTTTCCAAAAGACCTTGTAAAATTCAGCTGGTATTCCGTCCGTACCTGAAGATTTATTAGGTTCCTTTGTTTTAAAGGCTTCAAAACATTCTTTCTCCGTCAGTATTCCTTCACAAGAAATTGCATCTTCTGGAGATAATTTACATTCATTGTTTTCAGGGAAGAAAAGGCCCTTATTTATGTTTGCATTTTCCGTTTTTTGTGATGTATATAGATTTTTGTAGAATCGTTTGCATTCTTCTAGTATGTCTCTGTCTTTGGTAAGAGTGTGCCCGTTTGCCACCTTTAGCTGCCCTATAACGCTCTGTTTATTATGTCTCTTTTCAAGATTAAGAAAATACCTGCTGTTTTTCTCGCCCTCGTTGTACCATTTCGCTCTACTTCTTATTATAGCTCCTTTTGTTTTGTATTGATTAATGAGTTCGAATTCACGCTTGGCTTTATCTAAAGATTCAATAGCTAAGGTTTTCTCGTGAGGAAGTGTTTTGGCATCTTCCACGATTTTCTCAAGTATGCAGATTTTAATCAAATGAAGAATGATCCTCGCAGTTGTGAACGCAATTTAAGCAATTGCGAAAAGAAGCCTGAAAAAAATTCAGGACTTCAACGGGGTTCGAACCCGTGACCTCGCGATACCGGTGCGATGCTCTACCAACTGAGCTATGAAGCCACTGACGTTGGGAGCAGGTCAATTGTAGGTTCATATGTTCCCGTGAAAGGAGTGAGTGTGAAATGATATATATGAAATAAATCATATATGAACTGCGGAAATGAAATCAAATGAAGAATGATCCTCGCAGTTGTGAACGCAATTTAAGCAATTGCGAAAAGAAGCCTGAAAAAAAAATTCAGGACTTCAACGGGGTTCGAACCCGTGACCTCGCGATACCGGTGCGATGCTCTACCAACTGAGCTATGAAGCCACTGACGTTGGGAGCAGGTCAATTGTAGGTTCATATGTTCCCGTGAAAGGAGTGAGTGTGAAATGATATATATGAAATAAATCATATATGAACTGCGGAAATGAAATCAAATGAAGAATGATCCTCGCAGTTGTGAACGCAATTTAAGCAATTCATATATGATTTATTTCATATATATCATTTCACACTTATGGCATAACCAACTAGAATTTTTAAAAGAGCTCACAGAGATGAGCTCAAATGTGAAAAAAAGATATTTGTGAAGCTTAATTGGTTGAAAAGTTATTGAGCTGTGAATTTCGTATTTTCCGCCATTTTGTTACTATTTTTAGAAATTTGGTGATCTTTAGCATGTCAGATCTTCGCAACCAAATGAGGTTGTCAAGAACTTTTTTCACATTCAAGTTCTTCTCTGAGTACTCTTTCAAAATTGCTAACCTGTTATGGCATAATTTGAAAGTTATTTTTACTGTCAATCTTATGACGTCATTTTCGCGCCAACAACCGTTAAAATAAAAAATCCAAAAACATACGATTGTTGGGAATACAAAGTTCCATTATCGTGCAAAGTCTCAGCTGACAAACGGTTGAAAGAGATCACTTTTTGATGACAGCTGACCCGCCATGGTTGCTGTAGTAACTTAGTAGTATAGGGGCTACTCGATGGTGTAAGGTGTAAACATCCTTTATAGCATAACGTGGTGATCAGTCGAGCGAGGCAGGTTTTTTAGTGCTTTTCTCAAAGTTTAGCACTGTTTGTTTCGATGAATGTGTCGCATGCGATCGTTGAAAATGGAAAGTTACAAAGACCATGTGGAAAATAACTACCGAATACCCTGCTTGGGACATTGAGAAAAGAGATTTTATCGCATAAAGAAATGGAACATCGAGAGGATGTGACGGGAGTAGTAATACTTTAAGTGCGGTCTAAGACATGTTAGAAGGTGGCTTCGAAGTACGCGGTTGCACAGTGTGTAATATATTTAAACTGAATCTTGACGATATTCCTGTTTTTTTTTTAAGGTAATATGTTCGAAAAATGAGAAATGTAGAACATATCTTTAGAACTAGAAATGCGAGTACACCTGGAGTACTGTGACATGCTTGTGAGTTAATTCGTTTCCGTGTACTCAAAATGTACTAATACGTAGTCGATGTGGCAGGGTATTCAGCAGTTAAGCCGAGTATACTTTTTTTGCGCTAGTCAAAAGAGTCGAAAATAAAATAAAATGTTTTATGTAAACATTTCTTTATGCGTGAGCATAGACTGCTAGCTGCCCTTTTCGGTGGCTCGGTCGGCAAATCGAGATCGCTTCATTTGCTCGCGCGCTCGACTTTTGCTTGTTTAACCGAATATGCCTAGAATTGTTCATCACGCCAAATTTTACTCGTTTCAGCTTAGTTTTGGTAGATTAGTCAGGTTCAAAGCGAAAAAGGCTAGTTTCAGAAGAAATTAACCTTCTAGTTTAATAGAGCGTGTTATGCAGATTGCGATACGCACTGAACACAGGAAATAATTTTTAAACTGTCACGACAGACTCCCAAGAATGCGTGTACCCGAGTGCCAACCGTTTTCGGCGAATTTCAAAAAACGAAATTCGAATCAATGACTTTCAATTTTTGATTTTTGTTTTCCGATTTCCTCGGAAAACGAATTTCGAATTTTAATTTTCGATTTTCGTTTTCCGATTTCCTCGGAAAACGAATATCGAAATTTCAATTTTTGTTTTCCGATTTCCACGGAAAATAAATTTCAATTTTCAATTTTCGTTTTCCCATGTCCTCGCAAAACGAATTTTGAAATTGCGGAAAATCTTTAATAGCTTCGGATACGTTTACAGAGAACGCCTGGATGACAGTCTGAATTTTTTTCAATTTCAAGTCAATCTACCCTTGCTTAGACCGCTTTTTGTAGTGTAAATTTTTCTGACCGCTCGGCACTTTATGCAAATCTCGAATCATCAGACTTAAAAAATTTTTTACACGCGCGAGCTGCCGGACACGAATTCCTAGACGGCTATATATAATCGTAAACATCTCAGCCGACTGAACAAGAATAGCATAGTATAAATCGAATACATTGAGTAGATTGACTTGAAATTGGAAAAGTTTCTGATTGCAGGTCACGGAGTATTTTATAAATCCTAACCGGCTGCCGGACATCTGGACACAGCAAATAAAATTCGACTTGTTTATTTTATGATTTTGTTCAGATTTATTGAGGATCGATTACGCTTATGTTTGAATCACATCATCTTTATAACATCTGTGCTGGTACTTGTCAAATATTCATCAGATATATTTGCGTCACTGTAAAAAAGTAACGCAGCTGTCACGCTGTTTCTTCTGTATCACAACTGCAGTGCAACTAACACTAAAGCAAAATGTTTGCGAGTTGATTGCACTCTCAAGTGGCAGTAAACAAAAACACTTAGCTGGGTGTAAATCGACATCTATACTGCTTCTTTCAGCTGTTACAAAACATATCGAACGCACTCTTTAATCTGTGATTACTGCTAGTATATTTGAATCTATGAATATTTTTCTTGATTCCATGTTCACTGCAAAATCTCTTCACACTTCGCAAACTACAGCCCCTAATATACCAGGAAAGTTGCTCTTTATTTCATCGACGAGTCTACGAAGCTGGTCGTTTCCCTCAATGAGAAACTTCTGAATAAATTCCGGCTCAAGCATATCGCTGAAGGCCGCCTCTTCTTCAATTCTTTCTTTATATTGGCGCGACAAAACACTTGCCGTCCAGGCGTTCTCTGTAAACGTACCGGAAGCTATTGAAGGTTTTCCTCAATTTCGAATTTCGTTTTGCGAGGAAATCGGAAAACAAAAATTGAAAATTGAAATTAATTTTCCGGGGAAATCGGAAAACAAAAATTGAAATTCGATATTCGTTTTCCGATTTCTCGGAAAACGAAAATCGAAAATGAAATTCGAAATTCGTTTTCCGAGGAAACTGGAACTGAATCAGAAATTAAATTTCGAAATTCGTTTTCCGAGGAAATCGGAAAACGAAAATCGAAAATTGAAAGTCATTGATCCGAATTTCGTTTTTTAAAATTCATCGGAAAACGGTTGGCACTCGGGTACACGCATTCCCAAGCTTTGTTTGAAAGCTAACATGATTATCGCCTTGCCATTTCTTTGAGTACAATTTGTGTAAAAATGTATACTGCAACAAACAACTAACTGAGGAAATTGTTTGCTGATGACTGTAATACCGTAACACGTGACAAGTTTCACCAGCGACGTAAGCATAAGCGGAAGTATAACTGAGACATCCCGATATGCGATGAAAGACATTCCTCCTTTTCAAAACGGAGAATGGTATTCGTTCTTTCCCTTCGGGTGCTTTCTACAGATGAATAAATGCCCACAAAACGGAGACCACTTATCTCCTTTGTGTATAGCGTATAATCAGTGTACAATCTCATCCTGTAATTTTTTTACGTTTTGATGTTTTATTTTTTTGAAAAATTCAAGCACTTGAAGAAGCAATTTACCGAAAATAATTTTTGAGCGGATAATTTCCAGACTGCGTGTCGCCAATGTGGCGACACGCAGTCTAGCGATCAGTAAAGCCGGTTTTAACGGTCGGCACACACAAGGCGACTAGTCCGCCGACAAATCACGTCAACTAGTCGCGCCGACTGGTCGTCGCGACTAGTCGCTTGCGTGTGAACTACTCATTTTTGACGAAATATCTAGTCGCGCCGACTAAAATTTAGTCGCGGTGGCTTGTGACTGGTCGTGACGCCAGTCGCAGCAATCTCCTCGTGTGTACTGGCCGTGTAACTAGTCGCATCGTGTGTACTGCTCGCGAGACTAGTTGCTACACTTTTAAATTTAGGAGACATGTTTCGGATGAAAAACAACCATTTGCAAAATGAATGAATTAATTACAGATGATATATGCTTATGAAGTGTAGAAAAAACAATGAATACTAATGTTATATAATCACAGCCTGTGAGCAAGCCCTCGGGCTCGCTTTAGTTCGGACTGAAATCAACAGGGAAATTGACTTTCCAAATTGGAAGGGCAAAATGGCTAAAATTATATCCTGAAATTCTGAACTTTAAACTTCTATCACGCTACCAAACGAAAGCGCACAAACAAATTTGGGCACTTTATATAACAAGAGGCTGCAAGCAGCCTATACTCATGCGCATGCGTACGAAAATTTTATGCTATATTTTAAACATGATAAGAAGATGTCCGATATGAAGAAGAGTTACTCCTTTCATTCAGTCATCGTTCCTGCAAACTGCGTTCTTAACTATTGAATGTTTTGTAAATGAAGGCTGTACCACAATGAAGCCAGTGATTGTTCTACGTCTTATATATACCTAAAGTGAACATTAGTAATGTAAGTAGGGTTGTAGGAGATGCTGTCGTGACATTTCAGTAACGCTGTTTTACCGGAAGTGGGAGTAGCCGGAAGTCACTAAACAGGAAGTCTATGAACCGGAAGTGCCAATTTAAAATATGCGTGCATAAATTTGCATGCAAAATCGTGACACCAAAAAAAAATAATAATAAAAAAAAGAAAAACAGAGTCCATTTTATAACTCATGCCGCTACGCGCATGAGTAAATAGACGCGCAGTCTAGAAGTATTCTAGAAAAGAAAAAACTGACGTTTGTTTTCGCAAAGAGTGCTTTAGTTCGGAGAACAACAACAAAATTGACTTTCCCAATTGGAAGGGCAACATGGCTAAAATTATATCTTGAGATTCAGCACTTTAAGAGCAATACTCTGTAAAATTCGAACTTTGGCCGGCCACCGTACCTCACCGATTTGGCTGAAATTCAGTATGTAGACTTGGTTTAGGGTCCTGAATACGGAATGGATAGTTTTATGTTTCAATTCTTTTTAATTTAGAAAATATTAACAAGATCGTTTTGGGGTGACCTTGGCGGGCCGCCGTATCGGTAGATCGAAGGTGTTCTTGAGACTTCGACTCTTAGCCTGTTATCAAAGTAAATTGATCATTGCTGATACCGATGCAAAGAACTATCCTTCCTTATTGCATTTATTTAAATTAATCCGAAAAGAGCAAAGTTTGAGCCACGAACGACTAAAAAGTCCGAAGGTATACTTTCCGCATTTTGAATGTTCCTAAAATTACCAGAAATTCACAAGCCGATATCGTTCCTTGTCATTTCGATTTAAAAATAGCCCTTTTGCCTAAATGTAGTTTGTTTATATATAAATCGATTTCATAAATTAAAAAATGGGGCAACTGTAACAGAGCAGGGAAAAGTTTGATAGATCGTGGTACGGAATAGCCATTTTTCGTATCAGAATTTAAACAAATACCGGCTCAATGTTGCTCGAAAATTATCAATTAATGAATTGATATCCCCTGATATCGACTGAATGTTATACGAAATGGTATCTGTAATGGCAATAATGGTCTGTTCTGACAAAGAATTGCGATAAATGTGCGATTGAATAAAAAAAGTCGTTGCCAACGGTCATTTTGTTATTTATATTGCGACATATAAATATAAACATCGAATGCGAAATATCAGATCTTTTTCTTTCAGTTCCCTTATCTAAATCACATCATTAAGAAATGAACACGAGAACAAAAACTAAAGTTCATTATCACATTTGTTCACAAAATGTACCATTTTACATCTTCAGTGAAAATGTGAAATAATTTTGTTCTGCCTTTCTCGGTAGTCACGTTCGTGCATGGCGTTATATGCAAATTGTTTCGTGTTTTCGAGGGGATAAAACGGTTGCTTATTAAACGGCCAGGACGCAATATTCGACACTTACTCACTCACTCGGTATATCATAAACGTATAAAATAAAAAGGAATGAGTGTTCCGTGTACGTGAATCATCCGCAGCGCTTGAAAAGGAAGGTTGCGTAAAAGTGACAGAGAACTGCAACATGGATCGCAGTTCTGATATAAACATCCCCATTTCCTGTTTGCATAACTTCCGCAAGAATCGTTCGTCAAAAAGTGGTACTGATATGAAAAAAGCTGCCGATCTCCATTTAAGTTAGCAAACACCTCAACACAATTTTTACTTTGTAATTTAAAAATCCATTTCACCGGGAAAATCAAGAAAGTAATATATTAATTCTAGCTGGGGTGTGGGGGTGGGTGCCGGAAGAGCGGTTATTTGTGATGGCTACCCGTCCTCGAAAACATGGTTGAAGTTCATAAATACGGCACCGGTGGGGGGGGGGATGAGCTAAACCTGGATATAAAACCGTGGGTGGAAGGCGTCGGCAGCGGAGTGGAGAATCGAGCTGAGGGTTGAAGGGAGGAGGCAGGGAGGTGTTGCGGGGGGGTTATGCCGTTCGACCTTATATTTGTAGACCAGGAAGGGTTTTTCCACCTCTCTAGTCTTAGCCTTTCACCGTAAATTATTATTTCGATTAATATTTTCTAAACTGTCCAATACAACTTTTTCGTTGTTCTTAGTAGGTTACCAAGGCAGTGTTTGGGGGCTTGACTTGGTTGGGGTTGCAGTTTCATGGTTTGTTCTTGTAAAATAGAATGACCTCCCCCTATTTTCTTCTTTTCACGTACACCCCTTCCACCCTACACAGTTAATACTTATGCTGTGTAAACTCTGGTGTAAAATCTGGTGTTTGTGTTTAAACTGACTAGTACTTCATCAAGATAGTACAATACATAACATATTGCAGCAATATTTCGCCATTCAGTTGTGATACGAAAGATATGGATTAACTTAAGAGCATGTATTTCTCTTGGCGGGAGTCTTCCCCACAAAATTTTGAGCTTTGCACACCACATGAAATGCTATTTCTGACACTTTGGGAAAATTAAAATAGCCGCCACAATACGATTGGATTTCCTTCTGCATGACTTTTTCTTTGGGTTCCTCTTTGCAGTTATGTTTTCCAGGTTTTTTTCCCTTGCATGAAGTTGAATTGTTTTTCCCTCCACCCCCCCCCCCCCCCCCCCCACCACCACC
>JAJGOT010000560.1:27500-30000 GCA_022457155.1 Cladopsammia gracilis | reverse complement strand
ACGATTGGTGGGACGGATGGGTCTTCGTACCCTGGAGGCCATCAAGGGTGCCCGCAAGAGCTCGGCCTACCGTGAGCTGATTGAGTCCATGCGAGTGGGCTCAGTTGGCAGCCCTCTTCATGAGGAGCCTGCTTCAGAGCGTTTGGTAGAGGAGGAAGGAGAAGGGAGAAGGAGTTTTGAACGCGATGAGTCCGCGGAGCCCGAAGGGCCCTCCGTGAGACCCGCACCAGTCCCTGGGTCGGGTGACTGGGCTGCAAGGTTAAGGGGCGCCATCGAACGACTAGGAGTCCCTGATGGCATTAACATCTACGCCATAGAGCCCGGTGTCGTAACACGCGAGACCCGGGAGTTAATCGACGCTGAATATACCAGGTGGTGTCCACCCAAGGTCCGGAGCCATGGCTGCTCTAACAATAGACTACGGGTGCCTGGACAGTTGCCTCTACGTCCGAGGGCGAGGCGTAGAGCAATCTACGCCCGCACACAGGCTGCATTTAAAAAGAACAAAAAGCACTGTGCTCGGAACGTTTTGTCGGGTGCCTGGCGGGTGGAGCCTACCCCAGTTACTATGCAACATCAAGACCAGTACTGGCGTGGTATTTTCCAAACACCCTCCCAGGTGGATCAGCGTCAACCTGCAGCAAAGGGTCCTATCCAGTGGGGTATTGTTGATCCGATAGAGATATTGGATGTGACCTCTGCCCTTAAGGATATGTCGGACGGAGCCCCAGGGCCCGATGGCCGGACCCTTGATGATCTGAAGCAAATCCGGTGTGAGGACCTAGCGGCCCACTTCAATTTGTGGCTGCTAGCAGGATATCAACCTGCGGCCCTCCGCCGAGGAGAGACTGTACTCATCCCGAAGGAAGAAGGCACCCAATTGCCTTCAAAGCACCGTCCGATTACCATTGCGGATATTACCATCAGGTGCTTTCACAAGATCTTGGCGCGGCGTATGGCGGCTTTATTGCCGTGGAACACCCGTCAAAAAGCATTCCTTTCGGCGGACGGAGCGGCTGATTCAGTTTGGCTGCTCCAGGCGATGATAAAGCATCATCAGCAGAAGTTACAGTCACTTAATATCGTATTCCTGGACATCAAGAAGTCTTTTGATTCCGTGAGCCACGAGAGTATTTTATTGGCAGCTGGAAGAATGGGCATGCCACCGCCCTTTCTTGTGTACCTAAGGGAACTCTACGGAGATGCTCAAACGGTACTCAGGATCGGGGCCGAACGCGGCGAGCCTATCTTGGTTACACGAGGGGTTAGGCAGGGAGACCCCATCTCTGTGCACCTCTTTAACGCGGTAATAGACTGGTCCCTATCAGGATTAGACCCATTGATAGGCGTCATGGTTGGAGAGATTAGAGTGAATTCCGGTGCCTTTGCCGATGATATAGCGCTGATCGCACGAACACCGCGGGGCCTCCAGCGCCTCCTGGACTCCTTGTCTGCTGAGTTTCGGCTCAGTGGCTTGGAGATCAGTGCAGGGCTGAATGGCAAATCAGCGTCATTGCGCATTGACATCGATGGAAGACGCAAAAAGTGGATTGTCAACCCACTTCCCCACCTGCAGTGTTTTGGAGCCCGAATTCCTGCAGTGTCCGTCGTGGAGGTACAGCAGTACCTGGGGATACCTCTATCTCCTATGAGGACACGTGCAGATGTTGCTGATAAGCTTCAGGAAGGACTGGGTAACATTACCCAGGCACCCCTGAAGCCTCAGCAGCGGATGTACCTGCTTAAGACCAACCTCATTCCTTCCATGTTCCACCAGCTAGTACTGGCGCCGTGTACCAAGAAATACTTGAAATGGCTAGATCGGATGATAAGAGCGTCCGTCAGGACATGGTGCAAGCTTCCGCATGACACGCCGACTGCCTTCTTTCACAGCCACATCTGTGATGGGGGTTTAGGCATTGTTACACTAGAGCATCAGATTCCATTGCTCAAGATCAAACGCATTTCACGTCTGGTGTCGAGTAACGACCCGGTGATTGGGCAAATGCTAGCAATGGAAAGTGCTGAGTTACTGCTGGCGAGGCAAACAGAGCCCACTTGCTACCTCGGGGTGCAGATTGTCAGTAAAGAGGGCTTGCGGGCCGCTCTAGCTGATGATCTGTACAGTCACGTGGACGGCCGAGGTTTAAGGCAAAGCTCTGAGGTGGTCCCACACCAACATCAATGGGTTGCTGACGCATCGGTAACGCTGTGTGGCGCATCTTACATCGGCGCATTGAAGGTTAGGGGGAACCTTCTCTTCACAGCTGTCTGAGCTGCCAGGGGTCGTCCCGGCGCGAGTGTCGCTTGCGATGCTTGCGGGCGGCCTGAGAGCTTGGGTCACATACTCCAAGTATGTCCCAGAACTCATGCCTCTAGAATATCTCGCCGCGATAGGATCGCGGAGATCGTCAAGGCCGCTGCGATGAAGGTCGGGTGGCAGTGCACGAGAGAACCTGCTATTCCAACTACAGCAGGGCTTCGCAAGCCTGATCTGATA
>JAJGOT010000560.1:0-25000 GCA_022457155.1 Cladopsammia gracilis | reverse complement strand
GAAACTAAAATTACAACTAGATATATCCTAAACTTGCACTGCACTTAACAGAGCTGAGCAACTGCTCACATAATAAACTGCGGTTAGAACGGAAGCCAGAAAAGAACCTGGCAGAAGAAAAAACCCTGTGGGGAAAAAATGAAAAGGAAATCTGGGTAGGAACCATGGCTCATGCTCAACACTGAATACAAGCCCATCCTACGAGGCTTTACAATACTAAGCAAAACGAAATATAAGGGACTGTGCAATAATTATCAGGAGAGGGGTTGGAACATGGGCTTCAAGTAGGAAAATATTAGGTAATACCCCACCCCCCTCTTCTAAAGGAGTGAATTTAGTGATTGCGCCCCCCCCCGATCAGTCAGAAATTTTGTACGACCCCCTCCCCTTTCACACACCTTTGATATACAAATACCCAGCATTTTCTTAATATACACCCACCTGTTATTGCTACGAGGTAATGTTTGTTCCAGACGTGGAAATACAGCAATACTACATGTTTACTTGTTGGACATCCCTATCTGGAACAAAATATCAAAATATCAGAGAACTAAAGCCAGTTCAGAAAGAAGCGCTGTTGAAATTTATTCAGCGTAAGGATGTCTTGAAAAGAGGTGTTGACAGTATCGTGGATTGTGACCTTTAGAGTTTTGTTTGAACGAGGACAATTTTTATCTCTATTTAATTTTTATCTCTAGCACGGAGGCGTGCTTTGGAGTTGCAGGTATTCTCGCTGAACGATTTCGCTGACCACTGGTAGGTGACAGGAAGAGAAATAGGTGTACTGGAAAGTCTCTGTTGGTTTAATTGCGTGCGGATATCAAGGATTCTTTGTTTGTTAAATCTCTCGCCTTTGAAAACGGTTGTATCCAGAAAGTTTACTTCTTTGTCTGAGATTAATGTTTGTTTGCAAGGACAATAAAATCTTCTATCTCCTTTTTCTCAACACTCTACAGTGAAAAAATGTCTTCGATGTATCTTTTCCACTGGAGTGGATTTGATTTAATATTTCTGTCTCGACCGCGGAATATTGTTACGGATAGCGGCGCCACGTACGTTTTAAACATGTCAGCTGTCAGATTTAATGTGAACAAACAGACACGTGTTGGTCCCCAAGGTTTAAAACCGGTTTGGTGAGATATCCCATCCACAAATCGCATGGAAATGAGGTTGTGTACTCGAGTGCCCAGAGGTTTTTATTTTTTCCCGGCGCGTTGCGTCTCGTTGTCGCGGCTTCGCCGTTCAAACTCGCCGTTTTCACTAAAAAATAAAAACCTCTGGCACCCAGGGTATATCATTGCATACTGCCCCACCTCAAATAAGGGCTGGGGGATATGAATGAAAGCCTCCTGTGCATAATTGGGGCTGGATATTACCAATTGAACAGATGTAAACCCTATTATATACACCACAATGAATGCACCACTTCGGTTCGTTCGCAATCATCAGGGTTGGCGTAACTGGCTACACAGTTATAAAATGACTGTTCCTGTCGACTATCCAATAAATGATCTCGACTTGTTCTATCAGGAGAACAAACCTGCTATAGTTCGAACTATAGTTAGAGAGATCACGGATCTTGGCCCCATCAAAGTGAATTTTTCACTCCTGGTTCACTTTTCAAAGGAAGGAGCCAACGGAACAGAAAGAATCGAACACTACTCCAGGCAAGAGTAATAATAACACACTTTTATCAAGCAGCAGTTAACGATCAACTACAAGCTGTTATCAACTCAAATAAGGAAGAAGTAGCCAGATGGGTAAACAGGGGATCAGGCTGGGCTATCGACAGAGTCGAGTTAGCCTTTCTTGATTTCGCAAGATATCAAGCCATCAGAGGCGGTTCTTATATCCCTCTTCCTCCAAAGCTTAAAGCAAAACACGCCATCATAAACATCAAAATCAGAGATAATCAATGCCTTCGATGGGCTTTGCGAGCTGCGCTGTTTCCCACACGAGATAGGCATTCAGACAAGCCAAGCAAGTATCCGACAGAAGATGGCTTAGACTTCACTGGGATCTCTTTCCCTACTCCTTTGCACCAGATCTCTGAAGTAGAAAAACGTAATAACCTTGCAATAAACGTTTTTGGCTGGCATAACGGCGAAACAACAATTCTTAGAATTAGTGAAGTACAAGATCCTAATATAAAAAGAATAAACCTAATGCTGATAACCACTAACAATAACACACACTACTGCTATATAACAAGCCTAAGCAGGCTTCTTCATAGCAATTATGAGGCAGGCCGGAGGATTCATTTCTGCGAAAGATGTCTTCAAGGGTTTTCATCGCAAGATGCTCTCGACAACCATCTGGTTGACTGCAGGGGTATCAAAGGTAGACCAGTTCGAACTGAAATGCCCAAAGATGGTGAAAACATCCTGCATTTCGAGAACTACCAGAACCAGATGAAAGTGCCTTACATTATCTACGCCGACTTCGAAAGTCTAGTTAGAAAAATCGACACTTGCAAGCCAGATCCAAAAGAAAGCAGCACAACCAAAACAGCAGTGCACACACCAGGCGGGTTCTGTATGATGGCTGTTCGCTCTGATGGTGAAACAAAAGGTCCATACTTATACAGAGGTGAGGACACGGTGAAGCGGTTTCTCTACTACATACAGTTGTTAGAGAGGGAGACAAGAGACGAACTTCATCGCAAGAAGCCCATTTCTATGACAAGAGAAGACTGGGCAAACTTCAACAACGCAAACTACTGCGGCATCTGCAAATGGTGCCTCTGCAAAGAGAACTTCAACGACTCTATATACGATCTAAACACGGGAGCGTATGCGGGTCTTGTTCATCACAAAACCAACAAATGCTACACCAATGCATTTAAAACCTACATCCAAAACGAAGAAACAGGGCGTTTGGAGGCATCCCCCTTTATAGGCCCAAGAAACAAAAGGCAACAAAAAACAAAGCCCATCTTTGAGCAAGTTGATTGCCTCTTCTGTGGGAACTCACTTGTACGATGTTTCATGAGAGACGCTGTTAGAGATCACTGTCACATAACAGGCAAGTATCGAGGCGCTGCTCACAAAGCGTGCAATATAAATAACTTCAGAATCAACCCGGAAAATGTGACAATCCCTGTTGTCTTTCACAACTTGAAGGGTTACGATGCACGTCATATTATGTGCGGCGTAGCAGAAGTACGATCTGATCTGAAGTGCATCCCGACAAATATGGAGAAATACGTCTCTTTCTCTCTTGGCAACTTGAGGTTCATCGACAGCTTTCATTTCATGCAGTCGAGCCTCGACAATCTGGTTAAATCAAACAAACCAGAGTCCTTCACAATCACGGGGAACCATGAAAAGGATCCCAATAAACTCAAGCTGCTCCTGCAAAAAGGAAACTACCCATACGAGTACATGGACTCTTGAGAACGGTTTGAGGAGAAGTCACTCCCAGAGATGAGCGCGTTCTATAGCGAGCTCAAAAAGGAACACATCAGTGATGAAGACTACACCCATGCGCAGGAAGTGTGGAAAGCGTTTGAATGTAAAGACCTCGGTGAGTATCACGATCTTTACCTAGAGACGGACGTGCTACTTCTGGCAGATGTCTTCGAGAACTTCAGAAAAGCATGCCTCAAGCATTACAAACTTGACCCGGCGCATTACTATACAGCCCCGGGCCTCAGCTGGGACGCTCTTTTGAAATACACATGCACCTCTTTGTCGAAAAGGGTATGCGTGGCGGTATTTCAATGGAGAGCAGGCGCTTCTGCAAAGCGAACAATCCCTTTCTTGATGATCACAACCCAGATCAAGAAACCAGCTACATCATGTACTTCGATGCAAACAATCTTTACGGTTGGGCCATGAGTCAACCCCTCCCTGTTGGCAACTTTCAATGGTGCTTAGTGTTCCCAACACAACACCAAATCAGGAAGTGGTCCCCAAACAGAAAGATTGGCTATATCCTCGAGGTTGATCTAGAATACCCCGAGGAGCTGCATGATGAACACAACGCTTATCCTCTAGGACCAGAAAAGCATACAGTCGAGAAGTCGTGGATGTCTCCTTATCAAAGGGGATTGATAGAGGGACAGGCAGAAGATAAAACAGAGAAGTTGCTCCTAACCCTAAAGGACAAAGCCAGATATGTTCTGCACTACAGGACTCTTCAGCTTTATCTCGAGCTAGGTATGAAGTTGAAGAAGATTCATCGAATCCTTAAATTCGAGCAGAAGCCTTGGATGGAGCCGTACATCAGTCTGAACACAGAACTCAGAAAGAAGGCTACTTCTGACTTCGAAAAGAACTTTTTCAAGCTGATGAACAACTCTGTCTTTGGCAAGACCATGGAGAACCTCAGAAAGCGCATTGATATGAGGCTTCTTCGCACGAATGAGACAGACAAGTTGAGAAAGCTTATCTCAAGCCCCCTGTTTGCCAGAGCAACAGTCTTTGGTGAGAACCTTGCGGGGATCCAGATGCGTAAGGATAAAATCTTACTCAAACGCCCAGTCTACACCGGTATGTGCATACTGGATCTTTCCAAGACTCTGATGTACGACTTCTACTATAAGCACCTTAAGTTTAAGTACGGATCGCGATGTGATCTATTATACACAGACACAGACAGCCTACTTCTAGACATCAAGACAGAGGATGTCTACAAGGACATGGAGAATCGCCTCGTTGAACTCTACGACACAAGCGACTACCCGAAAGGCCACTTTCTTTACAGCCAGCTAAACAAGAAGGTCATCGGCAAGATGAAGGACGAGTGCGCGGGCTCGCCTATATCCGAAGCGATCTGCCTACGATCAAAGATGTACTCAATCATGCTTGGCAGTCAGAAGAACATCAAGAAGGCGAAGGGCACCACCAAGGTTGTGACGAAGAAGGAGATCACACACCAGAACTACAAAGACGCCCTCTTCGAAAAGAAGGCTTTCAAACACGGAATGGATATGCTTCGAAGCAAAGATCACAAGATCTACGGAGTGCATCTAAACAAGACAACACTCTCGCCCTTTGACTCAAAGCGTTGGATCAAAGATGATGGCGTCCACACACTGGCATATGGTCACAAAGACATCGGCGGCAACTGAGTCCCATCTGGCACAACCATCAACTCCTCGCGAACGAACCCCCGCTTGGGGCCATCGTAAAGGTAATACACGACCGGCTCGTTTTGCTTGGTATCAACCCTTTCGATGTTATAGACTTTCAAAGACCAGATCGAATCAGTCGCCCTTCTGCCGCCGCCCTCAAGCTCCCCAGGCTGATACAGATATCTCAAGTTCACCCGAGGAGGGAGCTTCTTCTCCTTCTCCCCCACCGGTCTCATATATGGGGTGGCGGGCTTGGCAGAAACGGCCCTCTCTTTGATGGCTTGCGCAGGCTTCTTGCCGGTCAATCTTGTCACTTCATTGTTAATCGTAGATACAACTGCAGGCAGCCTTTTGACCCATTCTGTCGAACGCCCAGAGGGGAGATTCATTTCAACTGCGTACTGGTACCCAAACAGTCGTTCAGCCAGGGTTCTGTTGAATCTTTCAACAATCGCTTGGTCTCTGTGGATATCAACGCGCCCACGACGAATGGCTGTTTTATGAGCCCCCATCTCTTTAGTCACAGCTCCCATAAACTCTGTCCCCGGGTCGACTTGCAACAGTTGTGGCCATTTCAAAGGCCCGCGTCTGTAAATTCGTGCAAACGCCTTTGCCACTTCATCAGACTCCTTCGAAGTCAAGGGCTCTGCTGCTTTGTAATGGCTAGCCACATCAACAACTGTCAAACAATATTTGTAAACCTTTCTCCCGTGAGGCAGTTTGTCGTGGGGCAAAAAAAGTAGATCCGCTTGATGCACCGCATTGGGCTTCTCGACATCAAACTTTGGCCGAGGGATATGGCGTGGCGCAGGGAGATATATTTGCCAAAGGGCTTGTTTGACGAGCCACTTTTTAGCCACCTATTCAGAGCTCTTGGCCGCTGCAGCTAGCTTTTTCACAGCGGTAAGGCCTTTCCAGTAGCCTTTCGGACTGTAATAGATCTTTGAGAGTTTCGCATCCATATATTTAGGGTTTTAAAGAAAGCGAAAAGCTGCATAGCCAAGGGCGAGTGCGCCAGTGCCGATAAAGAGTTCGCCTTGCTTCTGCTGTGGACCGGGTTTATAGCATGCCAAGCTAGAAGGTCGATTTTATTGCGCTCAGTTGGAGACCCGATTTCCATGGTAACGAACACGCTTTGTGGTTAGGGGAGGGTTAGGCGCTGATCCAGTAATTAGTTTTCACACATTCCATTGCGCACCTCGGGTGTGTACATTAATCCGAATCTGTCAGTGCCCCCGTCAGTGTTGTCGATTTCAACGTAAAAGAAAAAGCAGACTTACTTAGTTAATATCTAGCAAATTAAATTGGATCAGACTATATTTGGTACAGACTTCACTTCGCCAAACCAAATGCACGATTGCTTTACTTTTGCTGGCTAGTGTCCACGATGCTTTGTCGCTAGCGATCATCATGATCTTTCGCGTTTTCTCGCCGTTGCTGGACCCAGAGAAGACTTGGTACGAGTTAAACGATCGTTTGTGTGCCAAATCGCCACGAAAGTTTGGTGAAAACAATTTGTTTGGATTGTTTCCCGATGAAATCCGCAGCCTGAATATCGGAGATCTTCACGATAGGAATGGCGGCCCAGTGTTGAAACAATGGTTTAACAAGCTTGATGGAAGGAAAGGTACAGATCATGTTTATGTAGTAAGTGCATTTGCTGTCCTTGCTGGAAATATTGGCCTGAAAAACCCCACTGAAGCTGAATTTCTACGATCGGAAGCTTTTGTTTCCTTGAAGTGCGCCGTAGACCTTCATGAATTAAGAGTGCCCGATCCAAAATCGGGAACTTATCAACCCTGTGATCACGATGCAACGGAATCTCTCGTCGTGAAATGCGAAGAAAACCCTTCAGAAAGGCCTATAGAAATAGACGGAACGAAAAGCAGCACGCCACGGTCACCATCTTCAGAAAGTCCGCCAAAATGCTCCACTTCAATAAGGAAAAGCCCGCCAAAATTGGAGAGTCCCTGCGGTCACACATTTTCGCTTGACCATTATACACAATCGGACTCGTCGATTTCACACATTTCTCCGAATACAAGCTATGCACCAGCATACAAGAAAAGAAAAATCAGGCAAAAGGTTGAAGCTGTGATGGGCAGCGTAGAGGCGGCGTGCTTGGAGCGAGGAGAAACATTGGGCGACGTGATCGCTCAAAGCTGCTTGTTTCAGCGTAAAACAAACATTGATGGAAAAGAAATCATCTCCCATGTTTTTAGTGAGGTTGCGAGGGAGCTTGGCGTTCAAAAAACGTTCAATGAATTTATCCCTGAGGAGTTGTGGACAGAACGTGTTCAGCTGATGTCTGTGCCAGATTGGATGTTGCTTCTTTGTAAGCTGGAATCAAAAATATCAGACGATGCCTGGCAGATGATTTTAAATCGTACTAAGCTTGGGAAAAGCGGGGTGAGTTGTGCAGTGAATGAATTTCTTTTGTTTATTTCTGTACAATAATATATTTTTGTCAATGATTGATCGCATTTGCAAGAGTTTTTGTATTGTCCCGAGAGTGGGAGTGGAAATAATACAGTTTATACATTGTACTCATACTAAGAGTAAATGTAAAGGAACCTTACACCTTTTGAGGTGGTGTATATGTTGCAGTTAAATTTTAATTTCAGGTTAATTTGTTTCAAACTACTTGTAGGTTAAGGTGGCTGAACACAGTTTTACTGTACCTATGCATCATTCATTGTCATTTTAAAACCACCGTCTGGGCACCCAAAATTGGTGGGGCATAAGCTTTATATTTTGATATTTTTGTCGAGGTTTTAGGGTGTTGCCATGACAACACGGTGGATCATACATGTAAATCAGCCTGCAATATTTGGTTTCGTTTATTTTATTTTGTCCATCATTTGTCTCCAGTAAACTTGTAAAAATATTTTCATGTTAACACTGGTCTCATATAATTTTGTTGTTTAATATGTTTGCATTTTGTAAAAATCTCCTTTTGTTAGATTTCAAATTTTGGAGTTCTTTGGAAATGTTCGGCAATCTTCGGAAATTTTCGGAAAATTATCAGAAACATGCGTACAACTTTCAGACAGTATTCAGAGAATTTTTGAAAATCTTCGGTAATCTTTGGGAAATCTTCAATCAGAAAATCACTAAAAACTTTGTAATTAGTGTTTTTTATATAATAAACAGAATATTGCATGTCCACTTTGTGGATATTGTGAGTGTTGGTAATCTCTCTCACTTGTTCGCTGCGCTCACTCATAAGAGATATTACCAACACTCAAAGATAAAATTCATATCCACACACAGGTGTATGTATTCCCAGAGGTCGGGATTAGAGAAAATAAGTTACCAATACTGTATTCAAAATCCCCCAGGGCTGGGGTATGTCAGGAAGAGATGGTTATAGTAGGAATTGTAGTATGTATAATTAATGATAATGAAAATGATAGTAAAAGTCTTATTTAAACCAACTCTTGTGATTCTGCCGTAAGTCTCACGATTTTTTATCTTTTCTCACGGCCGCACGACAAGACTCCCAATCTCATGGTTTTTGGGGAAAATCCTTCTGAAATGAAATATTACATTGTTGAATAAAAAAAAATGGAAAATTAATGGGAATGCTGGTTTCATAAAGTGATAAACTAATAAAGCAGAACACTGCATGTGTACCGTACTGTCCGATTTGCACTTGTGTTTACCGTTTTTTGGCCTAGTTCCCCAAGGCCTCTGTTGGTAATTTTATGTAGTGGTTAAGTTAACCATTAATCGAACCTTGATTCCATGCTGAAAAAATAGAATCTCACTACTTTTTGTAGAATCTCCGGATTTGTTTCATGGGTGTCAAGATTTTCCTTTATCAGGGGTTGGCAGGTCTGTTACTGTCAGGCTGCAAAGACCTTGAACACTTTGATTTGATTTCCACATGCATGTCTATTGTGTAGTGAGATAAAACTGCAAGAGTAGTTATTCATGAAACCATTCTGTTTGGAACCTTCAAAAATAGCCAAATATATAATGTATATAATTTTGTTTTTTAGAACTCATCAGATACCCCAGTCTTGTTTTAAAAAAGCAGCATGAAGGCACTTCGAACAATGGTGTTTGGTAAGGTGCACTCCTTATTAAACATAAGCGAGATAGAAGATCCTGGTATCCCAGGATATTAAGTTTCTCTTGGTTGTGCTACCTGGATCATCAGGGAGATGAGGCTGCATGGGCAAAGGAAAGACGAAATACAGCTCAACCTCAAACTTGATGACAAACCCATTTTTGGTAAGAATTTCACTATTTTTTTATATTTTAAAATGCCTATATAAATTGTAATTTCAATTATCTGACAAAGTGACCACACTGCATGGTGCCCATCGCTGCAACGTGGAATTCAAACAAACAAGTGTCTTTATTAATAGTAGTTAAGGACTTGGCGGCACCAGATCAGTTTTGCAAAACTGATCTGATGCCAAGCCAAGTCTTAACTACTTCCCATCTGTTGGATTAAAAAATATAGAAAAATCAAATGAAACTATATGTTAATAAAAACAAAATGGTGCGTTCATTTCATTGCGTGATCCAGCATAATAGAATCCTTTGCGTGACACAATTCTCGGAAACGTAGGAAGTCTACACAGGATTTAATTAAGGAAAGTTATTTTATAATGTCCATAAGCATATGAATTTATACCATCATCTGATATATACCTTTTGTCATCGAAACAGCTGAGTGATACTTTATTGATTTCATAACTTCCCAATTTATGGTTTTGACTTCTTATTGTTTTCATAGTGTGATGCATCTGTTTATTTCCTAATAACGTTTCTTTATAATCTTGATGCTTGATATTATTTTTGATAATATTCTTTTTGATTCCCTTGGCTGTCTTTCCTCCTTTTTGGTTGTCTCTTATGTAACTATACATTTTGGATCGCAACCCAACAAATTCACAAATAGGAACTCCTGCGGCTTCATCTTTGAATTACCAATAACTTTTTTATTTGTCTTATCAAAATACGGGGAGCTTTCAGGGTAGTCGCTGTTATCGAATTTATTTTTATCATTCCAAAAGTCAGCTTCGATTTCATAGGTCAAGCTGTCTGTGTCTGTGAAGAGTAACTTGGCTTTGTCTTCATATTTCTTTTTAATGTAGTTATAATGGAAATCGTACATTAACGTCTTGCTTAAATCTAAGATGCACATACCCACATATGCCGGCCTGTTTAGGGTAAGTGTTCCTTTGATCTTATGCACAGCTACTAGATTTTCGTTGAAGATCTTACTACTAACATACGTTAGTTTACTGGCATATTTCAATAGTTTTTTTTTCATCGGTGATTAGTCTTACATCTACTCGCTTTCTAATATTTTCCATCGTTTTACCAAATACAGAGTTATTCATAAGTTTAAAGAAGTCTTTTTCAAAAGCATTTTTTGCGTTCTTCCTTTTTTCTGTATTAAAGTCGATATACTGTTTTAACAAAGGAGATTGATCAAACTCTAGTACTCGATGGACTTTAGTTATTTTCAAACCAAGATCAGTGTATAATTGAAGGTTCCTATAATGGAGCACGTATTTTTCTTCGTTCTTCAAGGTTGGTATCAATTTATGAACTAAACCAGTTGATATTTTATATTTCTTCGCGATGTTTTTACAATACCCAGACAACATACTCTCAGTTACTTTAACCTTTTCCGGTCCTAGCGGGTAGTCATTATGAAGATTGTGTAACCCTTCAGGATACTCTAAATCTACTTCCAGTATCAAACCCTTTTTACTGTCTTCTTTGTACTTAGCCAGGTTAATATTGTCAATCTGGTTTTTAGTCATCCATTTGAAACCACCAGTTGGAAGGTATTGACTCATTGCCCAGCCATACAGATTATTGGCGTCAAGATACATGATATACTTTGAGGGCGCCTTCTCATCATATGTTTTCATGTATTTTATTGTTTGCTTTTCCATAGCGGTTGGCTATATAGCTGATTCCGCCACGCATGCCCTTTTCAATAAATTGAAACATATCAATATCGACCATAAGCTCTAATTTAATGTCAGTCATTTTTAGCATAGCATCCCATGACAAACCGGGAGATGTGAAATAATGACATGGATCAAGTTTGTAGTATTCTAGGCATGTTTTCCTGAAGTTTTCGAATACATCAGCTAACAGAATGATATCAGATTTAAGGTATAAATCATGGTACTCACCCATATTTTTAAGAGAGAATGTATTCCACACATTTTGGGCATGTTTATAGTCTTCGTCTGATATATGTTCATCATTTAATATGCTGTAAAATTCTTCTTTCGGTGGTAGCGTTTCATCGAATTTATTATAACTGTCCATGTAGTCGTAAGGGTATACTCCTTTTCTAGCCATCAGATCAAGCTTTTTACCTTTGAATTTTTGAGAGGTATATTTTAATGATTTTCTTGGTAGATTACTCACTAGTTTTTCCAAACCAGAGCTCATGAATTGGAAACTATCGAGAAAGGTTAAGTGATTACCCAACATGAAAGCCATATACTTTTCCATATTATTCGGAATTGCATTGATATTCATTTGGCATTTTTCACCTTTTTTATTTGTATATGTATGCTTCTTGACTATTTCACCGATCTCTTGCATGATGAAATGAGAGTCATACCCACGGAGATTATGGAATATCACAGGTATTTTAATTTCTTCTGGTTTTATTCTGAGTTTTAAATTACAATCTTGATGAGCGGATCCTCTGTACTGACCAGTTATATGACAGTGATCTCTTACTCTTAGATCGGTTTTGTTATATTCTTTCTCGCATATATGGCATTTATCAGCTTTTTGGAATTCTTCTTCATCGTCTTTGGTCATTCTTAATGGTTTATTGAATTCTTTTTTCATAACCTTCTTACAATATTTAACTTCCTCCAGCATAGCTTCCATGAATTTGTATACAGCTCTTTCGCCTCTATAGACCTGAACTGGTTTACTGTATTTATCATCATAGCAACAGACGACTTTGTATCCATATCCACAGTCTTTATGTTTTTGATATGATTCAGTATATGATTTATCATTGTTTGGTTGACATCCTTGTACTTTTTCTGTAATAGCCTCAAAATCAGCATAGATTACAAATGGAACAGCTAACTGTTTATGATAATTGTTAAATTTTAATATGTTATTATCTTTTCCAAGCATTTTTACAGCTTGTTTACCATTAATTACAATACAGTTTTCTTTATGATTATTAAGGATTGTTTCAGAACTGAAGCATTGTAGACAATGCATGCAAAAATGTTTTCTGTGTTCGTGTTTCGTCTGATTGTACATGAATTTATTGAAGTCTTTTATTAATACATAATGTTTGTTTTCGTTTTCTGTGATCAATAACAAGTTCATATGATCTTCGTACTTTTCTTTGGATACATAGATAGGATATGGTTGCTTTTCCTCATAACCGAATACATTGATGTTGATTTCATTTTGTTTTTCTATTTTATTATACAGTTTGACAGTCACTGGGAATTGAATTCCAGAGTAATCTAATTTTTCAATAAAATCTTTGTCGACTTTTTTGATTCTCTGTGGATATTTGTCTTGAGGGTTCAAGTACCTTATATGACAGCATCTAAAACACTCATTGTCTTTATTTTTCATGTTTATCAATCCTTTAGCACTATTTCTTAGTTCTAAAGGTAATTGAATGTAAGATGATCCCTTTAATGGTTCGTATTTAACAATATTAATATAGTGGTTGTCAATAGATCTAATTGTCCATCCAGAACCCTCAGAAATCCATTGAGCTACACTATTTAATATCTGTTGTTTAGACAATTGTAACGCTTCAGCGATTTCTATGTGGTTAATAATCGTCTGAGCCACACTGTTAAAATATGCAGTCTTAGACACTATTTCGTCACCAGCTAGTTTCTCAAATGTGACCTTTAATGTTTCAACAAATTTAATTCCTTTTGTATCACTTAGTAGGGTTTTAAAATGGTTTTCAATACCTTTTCTTGTTTGTTGTAATTGTGTTAAAGAGTCTTTATTATTCTTTAATGTAATTTCGAAGTATTTAGTATAACCTTTTAGAGCTTTGTCTGTTTGCTCTATTTTAGTTCTAGGTGTTGGAATTGGTTTTATTTTCTTTGTCCTTGGTGCTGGAACTGGTTTGTAATCATCTCTGAACTCCATAGGTGGTAAAATAATATTGTCTTCATAGTTTTTAACCATCTGCCTAACAGATTTTCTTGGTGTAGGAACTGGTCTCCTATGTTGTTTTTCGTCATCTACTATTACAACTTTTGGGGTTGTCTTAGCATTCTGTTTCATTAACAGTTTAATTAGTTGTGATTTACTCAATTTCTTGAGATCACTTTTATTCATATTATTATATGAGATTATTTTTTCCATTCTATATATTATATAAGTGATATCTCTTTAAGCCATTTCATGAATCTAAACCCTTTTAAAGGAATATTATGTAATACTATATTATAATGAGTAAGATTGAAATCAACGAGTGCGTTTATTCTGTTCACCCAGTTTATGATTTATGTGCCTCAGATGATAATGGAAATGTAATCAATATCATCAAGAAGGTACCTCACACAGGTAATCATCATAATAATGGATACCTTATGTGTTTAGTGAGAAAATATGGTGGTAAACAAAAATCATATTATGTCCATCGATTCGTTTGGGAATGTTTCAATGGTCTTATTCCTGAAGGAAAAGTGATTGATCATATTAATAATAATAAGGAAGACAATCGCTTATGTAATTTACAAATAATGACACAACAACAGAATTGTAAAAAATCAGCTAAGAATCGAGATTATTCATTTGCTGCCAAAAATCATGAAAATAAAAAGTGTGTGAAAGCAACTAATATTGTCACAAAAGAAGTTTCATATTTTAATAGTATGTATGCTGTTCAACAACATCTCCAAATAATTGCTGGTATTGTTAAAATGACATGTGAAGGTATTAATAATTGTAAATCAGGTGTATCAAAATTAAATGGAAATTTTTATAAATTTGAGTATATCAAAAAAGAGGATATGCCTGATAACTACAAAACATCAGATAACAAAAGACCAAAAAGAGTCTCAGATGAAGACAAAAAGAAACACCAAATGAAAGCTGTCAAAAGATGGCAAAACAAAGAATATAAATGCCCAAAATGTGATAATACATACAAAAATAATTATAAATATATTCACAATAAAAAAATGTAAAATGAATAGCCAGAAATAATTCTGTTTTTGGCTACCAAAAAGTAACAAATACAGTATGAACTGAGAAGTATGAACAGTATACAGTATGAACTGAGAACTTATATATATGTTAGATAATTATGTTTAAATCATCTCACATATCCTTTAAATCCCTGATTAGTGTTCTAATGTTACTGATTGTATTTTTTAAAGCCAAGTCTCATTAATCAAATGAATGTCTCTCAATCTCTCGAAATCTGCATTACTTGTGTATTCACAGGTGCAAAAATATTATTTTCACGTTTGAGATATTTGACATTATCCACTTTGGTTTGTTTCAACACATTACATTCATCATCGTATCTATTGTTTTCTATCTCATTGCAGATAATATTCAATAACTGTTTCAATGTTATATCTTCATCAATTTCATGTATTTTTTATGATAAAGTTTCAATAATTTCTTTTTATATTGTAACAGATCCAATCTACGCTCATTATCATATATTTTATCATGAAGATTGCCTATTTCATCTTCACATTCCTGAATTTGAAAATTTATTTTTTTGATATATTTCTCAATGCCACTCATGATATATATAAACATTATATATTTTTGACATCTTTTAACGGTATCCATAAATTAAATTCTTTTGGATAACCAGACCATGATACCAAAGCTTGTTTTTTCTTATAGTCTCTTTTGATAACCTTATCTATACGAAAAACATCTTGTTTAGCTTTTAATAACTCCTGTTGATAGAAAGATCCTTCTATTGATTCATTATTAAGATCCTTTAACTTATATGTAATAGGGTTTGTGTATTGGATTTTATCAACTGTAAATACCTCTTCAGTCCAATTACTTGTATATCCTTTATCAAATACCTTTCTTTTATACTTTGAAATTCTAACCTTATCACCAACTTTGAATTTTACTTTTGATGATGATGGTTCCATATCATATAGATAGAAATAAACAGTTCCTTCATTATTCTTTTTACTACCTTCAATAGGTTTCATTTTAATACTTGAATGCTTTGTACTGTTGTATTCATTTAATAGTTTTGGTAACATGTCTAAATATTGTGTTGTATTTTGAGCTGTAAATTGTTTCCACATTTTAGATTTTAATGTTCTGTTAAATCTCTCAATAACAACAGCTTTACCTTCATTGAAAGTAGAATACATCTCAATATTATTTTTCTTTAACCAGTCTTTGAAAGTTTTATTATAGAATTCAGATGCTTGGTCTACCCAAATAAATTTAGGTTTCCGTTTTGATTTTTTAATAACATCATCAAATGATTCAGTGATTGTATCACCTGTTTTATTTTTAATAGGAATGCTCCAAGCAAATTTCGAAAACACATCAATGATATTTAATAAATATCTATATCCTTTATTCCATTTTGAAAACTTCTGCATTTCTACAAGGTCAGCGCTCCAAATATCATCTATTCCATTAACAATAACTCTTCTTGTTTTAAATTTTCGTTTGATTGGCTTATGTAATTCATCGGCTAATTGTTGAGCCCAATCATTTTTACTCAACGCCGCTTCCCGTTTTTTGACTTCCTTTTTTGTTTAACACCAAGGCCTAATTTCTGTTTTATATCAATCGTGTTTCTAGCCAACCAATGACCCCATTGTCTCTCATCATATGGTACTTCATCTAAAGCTTTGACCATTTTTCTGTCTGCTCTATTCTTGCACTTTCTGTCGTCTTTACAAACACTATAATCAACATCGTGCTGCATGGCAATGGCATCCGTTCTTCCTGTAGGTTGGTCATATATTTCTAATATTTGGCCAGTTGTTGGGTCATATTTCACTTGACTCTCTAAATCATTATAAGGCCCAGTATATTTATGACCGGGTAATGTCCACCCTCCTTTTGGTTTCGGAAGCTTCCCAATGGCCTTATGAATATCAATAGCACCGCCTTTGTGTAAAGGATCTATTTTCTTTGATAAATCTGATGTAATACTATCCAAAGCTTGATCCAGATATTTGTTAGCCATACCTTTGATCTTTTGTTTAGCATAACCAGATTTAATTGCCTTTGATGCTCCGATTCTACCTAAATTATACAAACCTTTTAAAGCGCTTTTAGCTGCTATTTCACCAAGACTGTGACTACCTTCTATATTTAAAAAGCCCCCATCTTGTGAGGGCTCAATTAGTTTCCCTGTTTTTGTTTTATAAATTTGGTTTTTGTTATACCACATTCAGCGCAAGTGCATTTCAACATAGTTCGACCATTTTTAGTTTTCACATATCGTTCGCTTCCTGGAACACATTCAGTGACTTTCTTCTGTCTAACACAATATGATTTTACCATTATATATATAAGTTAGATATTTCTGAAATAATGTTCGAGGAATCTCTCATTCTTCATTGTTATATATGTCAAATACTTGCAATAAATTATAATACGAATTCCCCTTATTCATTTCGTTCAGAAAGTATAAACAGAAGTAGCCACATGTAGACGTTTTTATGTTTTGGATTTGGTTGTTTTGGTGAAGCAGTGTCATATTCCTTCTTTTCGCATGATTTACGATCTCTTGAAATGGAGGCATACCAAAACTGTCAAAATAATTTATCACGTTGTCTTTTACATAAGTTGTAACCCAATGAGATCCTGCCATATAACTAGGTTCTAGATTGTAAATAAATAATGCTTGGCTATGATTATGTGGAACTCTTTCATCCCTTGACAGAACATCACTGATTGGGATGTTTAAATATCTGCACCATTTTATTAGATCATGATTACTTAACGGGATGTCTTTGTGGAATTTCGGTTTTACAGTATTGCCCCTAGAAGTGGAATTCCGTTGAACGGTGAGTTTTTTCCTAATAGCAAGCCTTCGCCTCTTTTGGTTGTCTTTTTCTTCGGAGCTTTTTTTTTGTCCCCATACCGATCATATTACCAGGCCAATTCCCAAAAAATGGAGGTGGTGGTCTATATGCACCTATTCTTGGAGCTCCCCTACCCCCTTTTTCTTACTAGTTCCCATTCGAGGAGCACCGCTTCCAGTTATTGCATTTAGAAGAAGTGGGACACCAATACTTGCCAACAGAGTGCCTAAAAATCCTCCTGATTGTGTTTTTGTTGGTGTGATATGAACACCTGAACCTGATTGAAGGGCATTCAATATATCCTGTTTTTGTTTCGTCGATAAAAGATGCTTATATTCTATCAGCTTATTGATTTTTTCTTGTGGTATGAGAAAACCACCAGACTGTATGCCTTTTCCAGATATCGCTTTAACAACCTGACTAGCACCTTCTGAAGCCAAACCAGCAAGAGCTGAAAGACCAAGGGTTTTACCAATAGTTGGTAAAGCTGCACGTCCAAGGGTTAGAATGGTAGTTAACAAACTTCCACCGACTTGTTTTCTAATATTGGTTTTCACAAGCTTAATGTCCATACCCTTACCCAAATTCCGATTCTTCTCCAACCTTTTTTTCACCATCGCCGGGACATGTAGAGTATCATTACCACGAAGAGAGTCCTTTGAAAGCCTGAGAACAATCGTTCCCTTTTATGGAAAGCATTGCTAAGATTTTTCTTTTGATTGTCAGACAATTTCACATTAATCTCATAAAGTTGAGTCATTTGTTGTATATAATATATGTTATATAATTCTGGTTATAAAACATATATGAAATAATGATTTATTTGATTAGTATTTATTACTTTTACACTATAACCAATTCATTTCCTATTTTGTCAATGACAATAGTCTCTTCATATAGGACTATAGCATGTATGCTGAAAGGACTATTTCCAGCACTGTTGGCGTTCAGTTTATACCTGAAGATCAACTGCTTTGGGTCTCTTGTTACTTTCTCTGTTTGATATGATAGATCGAAATAGATTAGTGGATAGAGACCATTATAATTCGATAGGTTAAGTTGTGTACCGCTGTTGTAATCATTCTTTCTCATACCATAGGACATTAAATCATTGAAGATCCTTACTTTTGATTCTGAATCATATTCAGACTCTGGGTAGTATACTCCATTCCCATATTCCAATCGACACGATGTAAGAGTGCAATTATCATCATCCGAATTTACTTTGAAAGTGTCAAACAGGTACGGATTCTCTTCTGCATCGTTTGTTTTAGCTCGTTGTAGATATACAAATATAGCCTTAACATTATCAATACTGGATGAGATTTGGAAGAATCCACTACTATGTGTTGATGCGGACACCTCATACATTTCTCTCAGATATGTCCATTTATCATCTTTCAAAAAAGAACTAACAAACTTATCATATAGACTGTCCTTAGGTGTCAATTTTGGTACCCAAAGTAGTAATCTATCAATAACAACTCGTCCGTCATCTGCGGCACCTGCCTTAAATATTAATTCATTGTCATTCTGCAACTGTATATTAAACTGAAGTTGCATTGGGACTAACATTCGACCCTCTAGCTCTTCGAAGAAACTGTAACGATTAAGAGGTATGACTACATTGACATCATAGTTACCTGTCGTTAAAAGACGTCTTGACTCAAACCCTGTATTAGTATTGGCTGTAGTGTCATCTGTGTCCAAATACCATAAAGAGTTTTTAGCAACACTACGAGCAAAATCGTCACTATATTCAAGCAGTTTCTTGACATAAGTCACTTTATGGAGATTATCAGTATCATACACGATCTTTCCTGCTGATTTTATCATCATGTGACTAATTAAACTATGGGCTCCATTAATAACTGTTATACGATCTGCACCATAGGCTGTACCATCAGCCAATTTTTGTACCTGGAGCTGGACCTCAAAATAAGCATTGTACCAATCGAAAAAGCTCAATCGATCATTAATTGTAAATTTATACCCATTTTTGTCTTGGTGTTGATTGTTAGCTGGGGCTCTGATTACATCATCAAGTTGGAATCGTACCAACTCATATCTTTGTAGAAATTCACTTGTTCTAAAAGCCATATATTATTATGTTACATAATTTTACAATTATATACCATAATTTTGTAATATATAGATGTTTTCAATCATTTTATTGATTCTATACTACTCTTACTCTACGCCTTCTTTTCACACCAGATCCTGATATCAATCTATTAAGTATCATATCAGTACTTTCATCTTGCTGTTGCTGTTTAATGGGTGAGGATGGAACATTTGCCGTTTGTCTTGTAGCTCCTTTTCTCAAATTAGCTAATCTTTTCATGATCAAATCACCAGATTTTTCAACTGCTTTTTTGCCCAGTTTTTCTCCAGCGTGAGAAATTCCTGATTCTAATGCTTTTTTCGCAATGGGTTTTGCGAATTTCTTGAAAACAGATGATGCCACACTCTTCAACGGTTTGAAAATATTATCAACGATAAGCCCAGACCCTTTGTGTTGATATACAAATTTACCAAGTTTTGGATGGTAAAGTCTTTTGAATTCATACGGTTTCATTAATACTATTATGTTATATTATTCTATACTTTTCAGAATTAGTGAGAAAGATGTATCTGCTCCATTCAGGTTAACTAATCTTCTTTTTCCATCAGTAATGTATACCCTGATACTACTTATACTATTCTTATTGACTGGATTGTAGGTGACTCTCCGCGGTTCGAGGGTAAAGGAGTAACTAGGTTGGAGTACACTGGTTGAGAAGGAATAAATGATGTCGGTATCTTGACCATCCACCAGGCTAGCATTAATCAGATCACAATGAACATTGAGGACATCTGTATCTTGAGATAGATTTGGAACCCTTGGTCCAATGTTTGTCCCACTTGTTAATACTTTCTTATCGAACCCGATTAGGTCATTAAAATTACTTGCTGTCAAATCAAGCCGATAACTCTGAGCTAATGTAACCGTGACCCTAAATGTTGTATTATCGAATTCAAGAGTGATAGGATACGTATCACCAGTTTTTGTTATATCTTTAATATATGTATTGAAGTCTGTATAATTCCATACTCCGGCTGGAAAGGTGATGTTGTTAAATGTTGAACCACTATCGGAGCTATATTTGATTAATTGATTGTTGTATCCAGCATTAACATTAAACCATGTAAAACTCATATTGATAATTCTGTTAAGACCAATAACATATTGCATATTACTATCCAAAATTATAGGTCTAGTAAATTTTGTTGTAAAATCCTCAGGTTTATTATTCCCTTGATTTTTTACACTATAAGATGATAATACTATCTCTCGTGCCATTTATATAATAAAGTTATATTAATTATATTTTGAAATATTGACTAAACAATTTATTATATTGCGGTCTATTGATTGTCGACATTTTCAATAATGTGTCCAATATAGTTACTCCCATATTTCGCATCTCAATGCTGGTATTCCCTGCCAATCTTTCACCAATAATCAATTCCAATTTTTTAACAAGCTGCTTTACATCATTATAAAACATAATATTGCCACCCTCTCTGTTTTTTTCCCCGACTCTGGATTCCAGAACCTTTTATTGTTTCCAATTTAGTATTATAATGTTTTATGTATTCATTTAAAGTAACTCTTGCGTTGTCTATTCTTTTGTTTCGCATTTGCCTCTCTGCATCTGATATCTCCCCCTTATTGTATTGTTTTGTAACATTTGCTTTATAGCCACTTAATTGGCTCCTTTTTGATTTGGCCTCCTTTATAATCTTATTAAGATAGTTCTGAGTCTTTTGGGGTGTCATTTTTGATTGATTCAATATCTTATCCGCATTTTCATAATTCACAATACCAACATCATCCAAAATCTCATTACTCGCATCTTCATCATGTAATGCATAATCGATCTCTTCATTGTCATCAAATTCTGGTGGTAAATCATCAAGTTCCTGAGGGAAGTACTGAGGATCAACATAAATCTCCTTCTGTCCTTCCATAAGATCTTGTAAAGATTCTTGATATGTTGGAGGTTTTGGCACCAGTTGTTTATCTTGTTGTGGTGGTACATAATCACCAAATAGATCATCAATTTCCATTTCTTCAAAAGGATCAACTTCAGGCATATAGTCAATACCAGGCTCACCTTTCTTAGGTGGTCGTTTTTTCCTTGGAGGCATCCTTAAATCTAAATTACTGTCAATAACATCATCTAATTTACTAGTCACTGGTTTAAATACCTTCGCCAATGACTGTTGGCTTGTCTGCTGACTAATATCATGTTTCGTAATTCTATCATGAACATAATTAATCTTATTCCCTAAATCAGATTTACTCTTTGCGAGTTCTTTCCACTTAAGTAAACTCATTTATTGTTATATTATTACATTACATAAAAATGAAAATCATATATAAAAATAACGTTTAACACGGTGTTATACACTGTGTTATACACCGTGTTATACACCGTGTTATACACCATGTTATATTGAAATAATATACCCATATAATATAAATGAAAATACTTAATTATGACGTTGAAGACAATGTTGTCTCAAACTTTAAACAGTTATATGAATTCATGCCTGATCGATCATTTCGGATGCTGGTTTGCGGCCCAAGTGCTTCGGGAAAAACAAATACACTGATACATATGATCTACAATCTACTGTATTTTGATAAAATATACCTATATGCTAAAAATTTAGAGCAGTCCAAGTATCAGAATCTTATGGATATGTTCCAACCAATAAGTAATGAAGCTGGTTATGATGTTATTGAAGCAAGCAATGATAAGATTATTCCCGTTGAAGACCTTGACAGTGACTCACAGAAAATTGTCATTTTCGACGATTTCGTTTGTGATAAAAACCAAAAACCATTGGTCAACTATTTTATACGAGGGAGACACCAAAATTGCAGTGTGATTTATCTGAGTCAAAGCTACTATAAGACACCAAAAGACATAAGATTGAACTGTTCACATTTCTCTATTTACGAATTCCCAAGTGCTAATGAGAAGAGCCTAATTTGCCGTGAAAACAGTATTCCAAAAGAATTATATGAGAAAGCAACTAAAGAACCATATTCCTTCGTATATATTGATAAGCCACGGAAAATCATAACCAAAAATTTCGATGAACAAATATAATATAACTCAATTATATATGAGTTACTCAAACGGACTTTTACCCTCCTCACAATCTACTAACCACCCACAACGAGGATTACCTGGTGTAGGGTTTAAATTAACAGAGGATGGTGATTACGATATGCAAGGTAAAAAATTAGTAAATATAGGACAAGTTACTGGCTTGAACAATGTTGTTGATTTCAATTTTGTAAGAAATACATTTGTTAGTAAGCATTTACCATTAGTTACAGCAAATCTTGATATGAAAAACAATAATAAAAGAAATTTAAAAACACCAATTTCAGAAAAAGATGCTATTAATAAAGAAGTATAGTGACACGCATTATTTAAAGTTAGATGGAACAACTCATATGACGGGGGATCTTGACCTCAGAGGAAATAAATTAATTCTACCTGGAGAAATTGATATGGATCGAAAACTGATCACAAATATGGATACGGATGAAGATAACGATCTTTCTGCGGTGAATATGATCACTTTGAAAAAATATCACCCTGATGCTCCAGCACATACACATGAAGTGAGTAAAAATATTGATTTAAAAGAACGTTTCAATGTTGTCCAAGTCAAAACAACAGACTTATCATGATTTGGGGGCAAATTATAACAATCTTGTTTCTTATAATGACGTCAAGAATATATTCTTATCGCGTAAAGAAATGCTTCCTATGGAGAATTCAATTGATATGAACAACCACGTGATATATAATGTTCAAACCCCAACTGTAAGCGATATGGCTACGAATAAAGGTTATGTTGATACACATTTAAACGAAAAATTAGACAAAACGATTTCCAGCGGTCTTGATATGCAAAGTTATAAAATTACTAATTTAGCAACACCTAAACCACATGAGAATAGGCGCTGCCGTGAATGTTTCATTCTTCAACACCGAACTCAATGATTCTAATACAAACTTGTATACACGAATAACAGACGATTATAAGAGTTATGTTAACAAGTCACACATAACTTCGTCTACTGCAGAAAAAGACGTTTTCAGATACCTGATGGAAGATGTGAACGAGAGCTCGTCGGAGAGTAATATTGTTGTTAATGGAATTATCAATTTTGTATCAAGTCCACACAAAATCAATAAGAAAGCCTATGATATGACTCTTACGACAGACAATAACGATGAGTTCAGGTCAAGGATAGGTTTTAATGCATACAAACTTCCTCAAGGTGAGTACACTATGGTGATTGAGTTTTCGTTCCAGATAAAGCTCACATTAGTTCGACATCTGTCAATGTTGTCTCATCAGTTCTTAATATCGGACAGCAAACTACAAAGATATTCAACACTGAAGGATATACAAAAAGCATTGTTCATTTACATAAGTATCAGGTATCTCCACCTGAATATATTATGATAGATCTTCATGGAAGTATATCGAAAGGGAATACAAAAAAAGCACATCTAATCGTTTATGGTGTTCAAGGTCAAGTCTCAAGTGTTGATCCAGATGTATTTGATACTGTTTATGTAATTGAGGGCGGAAAAATGGTTATGGAGACCGATATTGATATGAATGGTAGAAACCTAATTGGTTTACCAAAACCCAAACAGTTACAAAAATTCATATTTTTAGGCAATTATATGAAAAATAAGAACAGTTATGATATCATTATTCAACGGTTCATTATCTTTTATTGCATTAATCAATTTGAAACTTATAAAATTATGGCTGATGATATTGGACGATAAACCGCCTGAAGGATATGAAAAAATGTTTATATGAATTCATAACACTTCGTTCGCTCCGCAGAATTGGGAAAAAACATCAAATAAAATTTTATACACTTTCAATATATCAACATCAGTTATCAATTTCAGGGAAGATGCAGACATACAAATCAAATTGATATCATTTGATGATGACATTACATTTGCACCTTATGATTGCCATATCAGTGCACTTTTTGAAGAGTTTTAATATATAATTATCTAATATATTGATATATATATATAAATGGCAATTCTCACACAGTCAATTAATTTTTGTAATAAATTTTTCACAGCTCAAAAAACCCTACATCCTAATACTAAAGATGAAATATTAAAATCGGCTTTAATATATCAATTTTTGTATGTAAACTATTTGAATGAGTCAATATCAATGAACCAAATATTAGAAAAACACCCTAATATTGGCTTAATAGGACCGGGTTCTTGTACTCTAAATACCAATTATCAATTTTTAATAAAACATGCCATTTTCCATGACGCATTCGGAAGATTTTACAATGACTATGAAAAGGGGCCTGGCTACACATATTGCTGTCTTTCATTGCCTAAGAAAATAAAACAATCTCCAATAATGGGTCAAATAAGTGGTGTATTATATTGCCTCATTTCAAATCCTAAAATATAATTATCCAAATATAAATATAAATGATGAAAACAGATATTTTCAATTTTAATCATATTGATAGAAATATCAGTCAAGAGAAATTATCAGAAATCAAATTATTGTATAAATTTTATCATAAACACTTTTGGTGTTATAAAACGGCTTTCAAATATTTTAAGAGATTGAATTAATTATAAATGTAACTTCAACAGGCTTAGTAGTTATTGGTACAGTAGCTGGTAGTATCACATTAAATCCTGCTATACTAGCTTCTATTTCTGGAGCTGGTTTAGTTCTAAAAACAGTAAGTGAAATTAATCATTATTCGAAGAAAATAGAAATGTCTAAATTTGCATACACAACA
>JAJGOT010000559.1:352500-536146 GCA_022457155.1 Cladopsammia gracilis | reverse complement strand
TCAACGGATTTTAGCGACAGCGCATGCGCAGTATCATTTCTTAGTTTAATGTTAAGGTTTTTAGCCCAAATTCTCACACATGTTTGTAACAAATTCAACTATTCGTTTAATAATAAAAAAAAGATCTAAGATACATGCCTCGGGTCTTAGGGACTGTAACTGTGAAAAGAAATTACACATGATCAATTTGTCAGGGAAAGTTTTTGAATGCCATTCATGACAGAGTCTATGTCCATCGGTGTTTCCTCTTTTCTTTCTGGACATTCTATATCAGAGCTCCCCTTGATTCCATTTGGCCCATCGTAGATAGCGCGAATGATTCGACTCTCAAGATCACCATCAAAACCATCTAGTTCCAATGAAGTAAGATACGTACTGGTCCAAGGGAGCTTTGGTAGCTCTGAGAGGTAAGATTCCCACGACTTGCTCAGCTGGAATCCAAAAGTACTGCATACACTTTTGATTGTCTTCATGACCAATTGGAGGTCAACTTTCTCTGAAACTTCTTCTTGATAATACATCCACGCATCTTCGCTATCCATCATCAGACACGAATGTTCTCTTTGACTTGGATGGTTGATGGCGCATCCGTTACACTGATTCAACTTTTCTTCTTGAATGAGTTTGTCAAATATTGCTGCGTAAGTCAAGTGAAACACATGTCCGATAAGACCTGCTATCCTCTGCCTTTCGACTTTTTCAACTTCATCCATGGTCAGAAGAGGCTTTGACCTTTATTCAACGCAAATGTTAGGAACCATTTGTGATAAAATAAAGTAAGGCGATGTTTCTTAAATGTAAAAGAATAGAACCTTATATGGAGATGATGAATACTCGTATCACCTTATTTGGAGATGATGGTAATCATTGTGAAATGTATATGAAGGAGACCTCAACTTATTCCCCAATTCAAGACGAACTGTCAAAGAAAGACATGGCTGAAGGAGAAATGACGAAGAAACGTATCTTTAAAGAAAATGGAGGAAAAGCCAAAAAGAAGCCCAAGTTGGAATCATGTAAACCACAAATGCTGATCGATGACTGGCTGAGGAAACCCAACAAAGTTCGATTCATTGATAACGTGAATGTTCGTTTTGTGACTAGCAAAGGAACCTTGAGTGTCAAAAGTCAATCTACAACCATCGTCGACGAGGAAGAGATTGTTCAACGACGATCCCCGTTTTCATTAAAGAGAGAAACGAATAAAGCAAACATGAAACGTAGACACAAAGTGCGTAAAGAGGAAACTACTGCTAGACAGATACGGATACGAAATCACGTGTGGGACACCATTCAACGGATGACATTATCGAACTTATTTTTAACAGGGCTTGGATTGGGTCTATGCAGAAGCCAGGATGATACTCGGAGAACGGGTTTCAATTACCTACCCAAGATGATGAACATCAGATTGTTTTGGAAGAACCCCGCAGATTTGACTGGTTCAAAATTTTTTGTTTGCCGTGCAAAGGATTTCACAGTGCTTGTTGGTGAAGCAAATGCCATGAAACCTATGCAGCCCCTAGAAGCTTCATGGAAACCATAGGACGTGAACATTGTTCGGAAGACAGTGATAACAAAATGTAATGTTTAAAAAAGTTTTATTTGTAAATGAATCCACTCAATAAAAGTTTTACATTCTAACATGGCGCAATGGTGTTTGTGATTGACATGAAATCCACAATCTAGGGTAGGATCACTCGAAGTTAAAATGCGCAACGGGGGGCAATGAAACGATTCTAAATTACAATGTGGAATTTCTAAAGAAAAATGAGCAAGTCTCTTTCAACGTGGCCGCCCTTGTAGGCAATCACAGTTCGTTCGGGGGTTCTGAATTCTTCGTAAAGTTCCAATACTTTGATGTAAACAGCTTATTTGTCTTTCGCCTTTTCTAGAGGTCTGGGACAGAAGGGGAGGCCATGAATAAATTTTGTACAATACGAGACGGTTCGTCTGTCTTTGTGGTCCAGATCCCTGTGTGTCCACTGATGATTGTAATGTTCGTAGCCGTAATCCGTGCCTGACCAATCACACCATCCGAGTTCCCTGATGACAAAACGGTCGAGAACAAAGAATCCTTCAAGATCAATGCAGAGACAAATGTACCACATCTGCAATGGTAAAAGTTTATTTTAGTTCATTTCAGCTTCAATCTGTTCCTCTAGCTTTCTTTCCCACTCTTTTCGTTGTTTTTCAATGTGGCCATTTTCGATCGTGTCTAACAAATCCTCTAGGGCAGCCACGGGCCAATAGTCCCCGTAGGCTTTGGTGACGTTGCCTTGTTCCAATTGTTCCAAAGCATAATTGACAGAATTGAGTTTGGATAGAATTAATGATCTAACTTCGTTGAGGGTGAGTAAACAGTCCAATTCGTCCTCCACTTTCAATTTTGTTTTTAAGGCTACGAGTCTATCATCCTCCATGGGGTGGTCCTACAAGTTAAAAAAAGTTCATTTTACTAAATGGTTGTTTTCGATGAGGTATAACAAGTCCTCTAATAAAAACAAGGGGTACGAGTCACTGTAGGCTTTTCCCACTTGTCCTTGGTTCATTTGTTCCAAAGACCACTTGAGACCTTTGAGTTTTGTTTCGACAAAGGTTTTGACTTTTTTTAGGGTATTGTCCTCTTTCAACCGGGACTGTTCGACCTTTTCACCCTCGGCATCCGCATCTTCCATGATGTATTTGGCTCGTCTGCATGTCAGACCGTACAAGTTGCCGATATTGCAGTTGTGGTCCGGTAACCAGGATAAACCTTGTTCGTCAATTTCTAGGTTCATGTCGTCTTCGCAATACTCGCACAAATACACTTGTAACAGACCTTGGGTTCGTCTCTGCCAGGCTTGACTTTCTCGGATCGCTTGTTGCGCTTGCTGTTTCCAGTAAGTTGCCTTGTCCTTTTCAGGAGTTTCCATTTCCCACTTGTCGAGTCCACCACGAACTCTTTTGTCTTGCCCTTCAGCCATGCCACACGTAGCACACAAGTCAAATCCTTGACTCAGGTAGCTTTTGAGAATCACGTCTGGAAGAGACTTGACGATTTGTAAGGTCAAAAAAGTATAATTACCTGAGAAATTCCTTTATAAGCAGTTAATGTGCAGCACTCACAGCTCATGTCCCGAATAAACATGTTCGTCAATCGGGGTTTTTATCTTGTCTTTGTATCCATATTTGGGCAAAGCGTCCTTTTGATGCACGTGGAGGGCGGAGCCAATTCTGACCAATCACAAAACAGTATGACCCTATTTGGGCAAAGCGTCCTTTTGATGCACGTAGAGGGTGGAGCTTCATCTGACCCTATTTGGGCAAAGCGTCCTTTTGATGGTGAGTAACGTCAATTCTGACCTTATTTGGTCAAAGCGTCCTCTTGATAGTGAGTAACGTCAATTCTGACCTTATTTGGTCAAAGCGTCCTTTTGGAGTTGACCAATGATGGAGCGCTCATTGTTATCAATACACATAAAATCCGCGACTTTTTCGTTCATTCCAGTTTTCCTAGCCAGCCAGAAGAATGACCACTGCCAAGACTCAGAAGAAGCTGCAAAGCAAGAAGAGGAAGGAACCTGAAGGATCCAACCCTATCCAAGACTTGATGAACACTACTCTGTCCATGGACCAAATCGTACAGAATTCACCAACTACACCAGTATGTCCTTTTCACGAACACACCCAATTGATCAGTAGACAGCACGAGAGTGGATGTTGTTACTTTTTCTGCCCTAAAATGTCCTGCGCTGTCTTTGGTCAAGAGAAAAACATGGCTGACATCCTAGAATTCTGCAGGACCAAGACCCATGCATCAATTCGTCAAGTGTGGGACCAGCTCGTATGTTTTGACGATACGAACCCATCCATGAGAATCAGCCAAACTACCAAGAATCCTGGACGTGTGTATTTGACCCAGCGCGATGAGGAACCAACACAGCCCAAATTCTTCCAATGGTTGGATGTACCACTCCGCAAGGAACTGAACCCTACAAACTGTAAAAGGGTGAAATTGGAGGATGAGGCTCCCAAGTACCGATTGCAACGTATGGGTTCTGTCAACCTGATGGTCTCGGACGACTCAGACACTCTCCAGTTCATGTTTCAACGTGTGGGTCCTGTCAAGTACATTGTCTCTCCCCCAGAATTAAAGGGGTTGCAGTATCGAGAGTGGATGGATGATGTGTTCCGACTGTACATGAAACTAATAGCCTGCCCCAACTACACGCTGAAAGCCCTGGATATCTTGAGAAGCTTGTACGAGCAGTATGGTGTCTCAGAGTACGAATGCATGGAAACCATGCGACACATCATTCGACTGTACAGAAAGTACTTTGAACAGGAAGCAGACATCCCAGATCCGGATACCACAGACCCCCTCTTTTTCAAGAACGCTGTTGAGCTGGAGTTGGAGCAAGAAGAACTGAAGATGAGCAAAGAGAAGATCCGAGAACAAGAACAGTTTAGACGAAGAAATCTGTTAGATTTTTTTCTGAACCCGCAGCCCACCAACCACGGTGGTTTCTTCTTACTTTTAAAAGACAAGCTGTAATAAAGATGTAATTGAGGTTCACTTTTTATATAATGGTTTTTTTTGTTCAATAAATTGTGTGTAGAAGTCATTTAAAGGTCATTAAAATCATGTTTCCTTCGTGAGAAGACGTGTTGAGTGGTCTCTCTTATATAGGCTTTGTCACAGGAACGGGTCCCTTATTGAACCCACCCATCATCATCCCCTGACCGTGTTTTTAGAAACGGACATTACCCATGAAAGGATAGGATGTTGGGTCGTGTTTGTCGATTGGTTCGGAAAGAGTTGGCCCAAAACAGCCCCCGGATTTTACCAGGTCATCCAAGAGTGTCAACCCCAAACCATCCCTTCCATTTGGAGCGTGGTCCAATTCTTCCTTAAAAAGTGGTTCATTGATTGCGTTTGCACATCAGAATGAAAAAGGTCCGATCGAACGTGAGATGGCAAGACGTATACACGGGACTCTCCAAAAAAGAGAGCCGAAAAGATTTTGCAAGGACTGTTGATCACACCCTCGTTCAAAACAGGAAACGCCTACGACAAGACACAAATGACATTTGTGTAACAATTTTTCTGTATATATTGATGATCAAACAGGCCAAAACCAGGCCAAAACCAGGCCAAAAAGGCCAAAGACAGGCCAATAAAGCCAAAGCCAGGCCAAATACGCCAAAACCGTCAAAAGCGCCATATTCTGCTGACAGTTGCATTTTAGATCCCAATACATCTCCAATACAACAACTCCAATACAACAAATTATTTTCTGCCAAAGAATATAAAAAATTTATTGAAAAAAAAATCTAAGTTTACAATGCGGGACATGTTCGCTACGATCCTTGTGATCAGCGGCCCGTCTTAATAATAATATCAAAAAGTCACTTAATATTTACAATGAGGGACATGAATGCTATGATCCTAGTGATCAGCGGCCCGTCTAATTTACAAGTCACACAACATATTTACATTGAACATGTCCTCCTGGTCAAAGTTCTCGTACCCGTAAGGATAGGTCTTGAAAGTAATGGGGTCCAGGATCCGTTTGACATAGACCAATTGGTACCGTTTGAAAAGCGGGAACGTGTACAGTTTGTAGTTCTTGGCATCCCGTTCGATTTGGTAGCTTTTGGGGAGGACCGTTTGACGTGGGGAGCGTTGAGGACGTTGGACTTCGTCCAAGACGTTTTGACGCATGACGTCATAATTGAGATAAAGGTTGGCTTCACTGTTGAGGTTGAAACCACGGACTTTACAACAAACGTGTCCGTCTTTGGTCTTGTAGCCATAATTTTTGGGTCCCCCAGACACGAATTCCACGATGCTGTCACCGTCTTCCAACTCGTCTTTAAAGTCCCCAAGATATTTACCCAGGGGTGGATCTGGGCTGTCGGGTGTGGAAATGAAAACGACGGAATCTGTATCAAAATACAAACACCGTTCGCCAAGCAGTTTCAGGGCCCCATACAGTCTAAGGCGAGCCCAGCAGGTCGAGAAACATGCCACGAAAATGTTCAAGTTCGGCGACACTGGAACATCTGCTTCTTGTAGCTTGTAGTGGACTTCGACTCTGTCTTCGGTCATGGGGCTCACGTACTTGATATCCACTTTGTCTGAGTCGTGGAAGGCGTGGAACTTGATTGGATCTGTGGGTTTTGTTGGTTTGTTGTCCAAATTTGCCCCACATGGAATTCAGCATTATCTTGGCCAGCGAGCGAAGCCCCGAGTTGTAGGCCATCTTGTCTGCCTCGAGACGAATACCCTCGTGCCGAAAGAAAGCATCGATATGAGCTTGTTTGTCCTCGTCAGCTCCGTTCCAACTCGCTTCCTCTTTAATTTTTAACCAGGTATTGACATAATACTTGAACAGACCCGTTTGAGTCTTAGGAAAATGCCAAAGTTCATTGATGGTAAGAATTTCGTATCCCATGGCCACCGCTTCTAGGAGTTCAGGTGTACACCACGTACCATGAAGGGTGCGGTCAGTGTCATCGTGAGAACAGCTGGGTACTTTCTCCATCAGGTTCAGAGACATTTGTTCCTTTACACAGGCAGCGCAGAGGGGAAAGGTTAACTTGTCGTTAAAACGGTACGGCAACACTGGGTGGAAGAGGTCTTTTGGTGGCAGCACGGTACATTGTGCAATCCCAAAATAGTGCGACAACTCTTCAGGCGGGACATTGTGGATGAACACTGGATGGCCCACAGGATACTGCTGCGTTTTGTTCACCCATGGGTAGAGAGATGTAAAGTCGTAGTACTTGATCTTTTCTGAACCCTCGGCACGATGGTACAATTTAATGGCATTGGTTCGCCCTCCGAAAAAGGCGTCTCGAGGATTGAGGGGGTCTGGGACGTGGCAACGTCCGGCCATGTACTCTCGTACGTGAGGATCGTGTTTTTTGAGCATGGACCATTGACACTCCCACATTTCAACGACCCGGTAGCCTTTGGATCGTAGAAAGGTCATTTTCCGTTGGTTCTGTCTATAGACACCCTCCATATTGACCCCAAGAAGACGCTGATGGGTTTCTGTCCGTTGAGGGTAACATTTGGGGCAGCCGTGCCAGTAACACCCATGGAACTCATACACGGTGTTGGTACTTGCATTGTAGCCGTCAACAGAGTAGCGTGACTCTGGAATCTTGAATTCACCATCAGTGGATCTTGCGTGACGGAGGATGGGTTGCCGAACGGGAGCGTAGTGAGAATCCATGAAATCCAATTGGTCACGTTCAGAATCCGACAATGAGGCTTTGAGTTCTGTTTGCAAAGTCTCCTCCACGAAATACAGCCATTCCATGGACGAGCGGGAATGGTTCGTGTTTCGACGCCAACCGTGTAATGGTTCACTAGCGATGGTGTCCGGCTCCATTCGGTTTTTCCTCAAGTCCCGATTGCATGCCGAGGCAATCGTCATTTGCTCAAAGGGATTGAAGTGAGCGTGATGTTCAAATAGGCGTTTGAACACCAAACACCCTTCTTTGAGCAAGCGTACATCTGACCGGCAATAGGCCACCAACTCCTTTTGGAAATCAAACACGACATTGTCATCCCTCTGCTTATCGTGCCATGTTTCAAATTTCTTGCGGGCGTCCGGCGACATGCTTTCCGGCATGTAATAATCTTTAGCAGGAATGGGTCCCACGTACTCTTGATTCGTTGGAACGTTGAATTTGTGTGGAAAATATCTTTTTTTAAGTTCCGTGAGCCCAAAGGTTTTCGGGAACGCGGCCAACGGCATGGTGAGGAAAGATAATGAGTCAATAAAACGGATCCGTCCCGTCGTGACTTGCAGGAGTTTTGCCCCGTTTCTGATCTGTTGTAGGATCTGACATTGTTTGTGATACTCGTCAACGACAAAGTAACCATCGTACCCCTGGAAGTTGTGAGCCAGGACAATAACGTCACGTTCATCGTCCTCCGTCAGTTCTTCGAGGAAATCCAGGAACTCCTTGACACAACTCTCCCCCTCAAACACACGTTGCTCGTCATCCTCGTCCGTTTCAGCAATAAGTAGATTGGCCAGGTGCATTTCGCGTTCTTGTGTAGCCTCAATGTCGAAAAAGACATGTACCGGTGGGAGTTTTTCTTTTTTGCTGTCCCCTTCGCCATCTTCATCCGACTCGTTTGCAGTCTCCTCCAACTCGTTTGCAGTCTCCACCGCTTCCACTTGCAAGAAACATTGGTGGGTTTGAACCTCCACGTACAACTTGCACGAGGGGCAATCGAAATAGCCACACTTGTGACGTTTTTGTTCCTTGGATGTTCGCAACAGAATCAGACACGACGAGCAGAGTCTACGCGTAGTGCACACGCTCTTGGTGGTTCCATCGGTGACAGGCTTCCCGTTCTGTCCTTTGATGCGATGCGTCATCATGCACGTGGCGCCGTAAAAGTTACGATGGCAATGTGAACACTGTTGGGTGGGAGGGATCGTGTTACGCTGACATTGCAAATAATCCGGACATCCATTCTGGAGACAAGCGTTACAATGTTGTTTGTTGACGGCACACTTGTGTTGACCTTCATGATCGTACCCTTTCAGACAGTGGGCACAGAGATAGCTCTTGTTAAGGAAGGCTTTCAATGATGATATGGTATCATAATGTTCATCGTGGTAAAGTAAGACGATCTGCTTTTCCGACGAGGTAGAAAAGGAACGAACATCATAGGCGCGGTCGGCGTCCACCAGAAGAAGTTGGTAGCCTTGAAGGGATGGGGTTTTGGCGAATTTAGCTAGTTCCTCGTAGCCGCATGGCTCCGCTTGAACCTCCGCTACGGTCATCAAGATGGTAGCATTTCGTTCAAGAATCTTTGCACCCCGTTTGTAGCTTCTTTGTAAATTGACGTCTCCATCGGCAATGGCTTTCCCCATGACAATGGCTTTGGCGCAGCACATTTGACTGTCATCTTGGGGAATATTGACAATGCAATGACGATGTTGTTTGCTGAAGGCGACGTTTTTCCTCCCAGGAACAAATTTCCGTTTTCCCCCGGTTCCTCGAGGAGGTCTTGCCACATGAACGAAGGACAGATGGAACGAGTCATCCATCTCAAATTGTTGATTTGAGTTTAAGATGCGCGTCAAATGGTTGAAAAAGGCTTGGACTCTATCGCCATTGCGTCTCCATTCGCCAGCAGTAAAACCTCTGTAATCATAATTATTGTTCATACGGTGCGAGGCCAAATTAATATAAATACGATCATCGTCGGCAATCTCTTGGGCATCTATTAACTCTAAAATGGCACGCCTCATCCCTTCTTGCAATGCAACGTTCAAATTTTGTCGCGGGACGAAATGACCCGTTTGACGCAATCGTGAGTGAAATACCCTCTCCTCCACTCCCATTCGTCCACTTCGACGTAGGCGCACAGGTTCCAAATCAAAATGAAAACGTCCCGGTTCTTCGGCATTCAAAGAACCCCCCAGTTGTTGTTGTTGGATCATTTGTCGCTCCGTGGTTTCCAATGTCTCGAGTAGCTCGTCGTCGGAGATCTGAATAAGGAATATAATCGAAAAAGGAAGGATCCCATAAACCCTTAAATTAAATCGATACAGATTCTAGTTACTCTGTCATCAATGGAAAATATCAAAACCTAAAAACGATTTCATAGACTTAAATTAAATCGGTACAGATTGGTTACTGCCCGACATATTCTAGTTACTTTGTTCTATTCTAGTTGCTTTGTTACTCTGTAAACGGATGCTCAATTGGAACATGTTCATTTTAAATAATAAAACTCACCGTTGAAGGACACGACAACTGCTGGTTTTCCCAGACGTCCATGAAGGTATTCAAATCCTGAGAAGAAATTTCTTCTGACATTTTGCGAGATAACTAAATCAAGATAACTACTGCGAGACGACTAAGATGAGATGACTAAAGCGAGATGGCTAAAGTGAGATACTGAAAACGGTGAGTGAACAGTCTTATATTTGTGTCCCCGTTCACTCACTTGTGGGAGACATTAATGTCCTACGGCAGTACGCATGCGCGCTAAGAGTCATAGTCATCATCATAGACATATTTGGACATGATGGGAATGGAAGAGAACATCAGAGACATATTTGGGCATGACATGGATCAATAGAGACAAACAATACCCAAAGGAAGGGTAGAATCTGTGCAAACTGACTTGGAGTCATTACAACAACAAGCGATCAAACAGTGAGACCAAAACAGTTGGACAGGACAGAAAAAATATGGAGCCTAAACAACATTCGGCGTTCAAACAGAATGACGAGAAACCGGGCCAACAAATTTTACGACGAAAACGCGGAGAAAACATAAATCAACAAAAGCGTCAGAGAGTGAATGGAATACTGAAAGAAATGACTGAGAATACAAATGTTCCCAAGCGCCACTTGGACAAATTCCACGCTCAAATGGAAGCACAGCAGATCGAGGAGACAGTGGCCCAAAAGGTTTTACGACGAATTCGACAGAACAGAAAACGTGGAGAAGAAATAAATCAACAAATGCAAAGAAAGCGTCAGAGAGTGGACCGGATAATCGAAGAGATGACTGAGAATGTTATCGATCCGAAACGAAAGTTGGAGCGATTCCATGCTCAAATGGAACGGGAATCGCTGGTGGAGGGTCATGAAGATTTTGACTGGAGGCAGCCTGTTCCTGATTTCTTTTTATAACATTGACTTTTTTATTCTTTTCTGAATTTATTGAATGTTCATTTAAAATTATACTTTCTAAAACCGTTAAGTTTTTGAATTCGGTAATTATGTTGGTCTCTGTTTTCGAAACAATCCCCAACGGACATGTGTTTTTAGCGTGCGATCATTGACTGAAATTTCATTTCTTCGTGTGCAGTAGAGTCTAATAGCTCCGCTTGCTAGAGTTACAAGAATAAAAATGTTTTACGAAGGTTAAACTAGATAATTTGTATGTTTGGTTTGGTTATTGCTTTCTTTATATGTGGTGGTACTGTCAGAAACAACCCAGGAACTCGAAGACAGTGTTCCCCAGAATAAAAAAACCGCTTGTTATTCGTATTTACCGTAATATTCTTATACCCGCTTTCTCGCTAGTCTCTATGTCGATTTTCAGTTTGCCACCCATCACCCACTTTAGTTTTAATTTCTTTACCGGTAGCTTCAAACTTTTAATTATAAGAACACTGAACTCTAAATTTGCATGAAAAATAAGCACCTCGGAAAAATTTACAAAGCGAGTCAATTACATGAGCGCTAAAACAATAAACCCGCACTTTATTAAATTCAAACTATTATTAATTGATAACAAACAAGTTCTTAATTATACAGACAATTCAAAGCTCAGACAGAGTGGATTAATTATTTTTCAACGAGCAAGGGTCTCTTTCACGAGTTTAGTTTTGTACAAAGGAATCTTGTGCTTGCATATGGCAAAAGCATTTCGGACATTTTACGACTCCGGTTGATATCTCGCATAGATGACATGGAATTTGACTTTTTGTCTGAATTATTTTCATGCTTTCGGAAGCGCTTTCCTCTCCTTCGTGGTCGATTGAATCTCCTTCATTATTCTCGTTGTCGGATTCTTTTTTGTTCTTTTAAAATGTTTGACGAAGGTTAACTAGATTATTTGTATGTTTGGTTATTGCTTTCTTTATATGTGGTGGCGCCTAGAGGCACCGTTTTTTTTAAGTCTTCTTATTTTTTCTTCTTCAGCAGTCGTGTTTTCTTCCGCAGTGGAAACACACTATACAGAAACCGTTAAGCCACCAGTCTGAAGCGATGGTAAATGCATTTCGAGGAATAACCATCTTTCGCTTCGGGCAAAACGGCGACTGGAATAGTTCGTAGTGAACGTCCTCCCATCCTTTGTTGCATCTCTCTTTGGTAACCATCTCACGGGCGAAACGAAAGATCATATCTTGAACTTCTAGCGGCAAGCGATCCAAAAGCGACATAATGCTCTCAAGTAATTAATATTTTACTTGCACTGCGCTTTACACTAATTTAAATGGTTTTTTCTATGTAGATTAGGATCGAAATCCGCCAATAAGCATGTTCTCTAAATATGGACTGAATAGAAAATTCATTTAACAGTAATTATACGAACACTGAACTATAAATTTGCATGAAAAATTAGCACCTCGGAAAATTTACAAAGCGAGTCAATTACATGCGCACTAAAAAGAGCAAGGGTCTCTTTCACGAGTTTAGTTTTGTACAAAGGAATCTTGTGCTTGCATATGGGGCAAATCTTTTTATTATCATGCCAAAAGCATTTGGGACATTTTACGACTCCGGTTGATATCTCGCATAGATGACATGGAATTTGACATTTTGTCTGAATTATTTTCATGCTTTCGGAAGCGCTTTCCTCTCCTTCGACAATGTGGGCAGGTAAGCTGCTGATCAACTGGAAAGGTGGCCAACCACCTCACCAAGCATCGCCTGTGTACACGCTGTCCACAGCACAACATCTTTCCTGGGTACAGCCAACCGTCGACGCCTCTCTCTACCGCTTCACGATCTTGAAACTCAAGACAGATAAAACATTCGCGATTGCTAGCCATCTTTCTACTTGATCAGCACAAATTACAAGCGTTTGACTCTTTGCAATAACTTTAAGTGTTTTTTTCTATGTAGATTAGGATCGAAATCCACCAATAAGAGTGTTCTCTTAATATGTTCCCTCTGCGGTCCGTTATGTGAATATGGACTGAATAGAAAATTCATTTAACAGTAATGTTTCGTTTCTTCAAGATTATCCCGATTTGTTTTTATAACATTGAACGTTTTATTCTATTTGAAAATTTCACCCTAATTTTACCGTAATTATGAAATTATACAGGTCTCTGTTTTTGATTTTGCATCAAACGGTTTACAACATTTCCCAATGGACTGAATTCGCCTTTGTTTTTTCTGAGAAATGGTTGAATGCATTCGAACGAGCGAAGACAAATGTTTGTATTAGTTATTGTTTTCTTCATATCCACCAATAAGCGCATTCCTCAGTTGCCCACTGTTTCCTCAGAGGCAGATTTAGACTCTATAAAATCAATTTGTTTTTTCGAAGTATCACAATCCCTGTAATCTTGAAGTATGGCAGAACATCAAGAGTGCTTCGTTTGTCTATTAATCGAAGATAGTGCAGCACTGGAAGATGATTCCTCCTTAAGATTTGCTGGACGGATGTTATGCTGTAGTCAACATATACATCGAAGGTGTTTGGTATTTTGGATAGCAAGATATCCCATTTCTCAAACACCCCTTTGTGCTTATTGCAGAGCTCCACTTCTTCATCCTTGCTTTGAACCTGTAGACTGAGGAAACAACAGCACAAGACCCTGGGGTTCTTCGGAATCCCAACCAACTCTCTCGAAAGTCAATAACCGACAGATACATTAGGGAACTTTTGTGACAAACATGTTTGAAATTGAATTTGAACCCATTTAGACCAAAAAACCCTACTGCGCATGCGCTGTCGCTAAAAATCCGTTGAGTTTACTACATGTGTCCCACATGGAAGAGACCCTACATCGCAATCATGTTTGTAATTGAATTTGAACCCATTTAGACCAAAAAACCCTACTGCGCATGCGTACTGGTTGAAAAATCCAAAGTGTCCCAACCATGTTGTCCCACATGGAAGAGAACTTGTGTCACTATAAAGGGATCTTAGAATTCGGGGTTAGGTAAGCAAATACACGACTTTGGTCGTTTTTGCACTGGCGGGGGCCCGCCTTGAACTCGATGGGCCCCCCTGAATTGGATGAATAAATCATGAGATTCTCCATTTTGAATGTTTATCTCAATTCCGCCATTTTGAATATTTCATAAGTTCCGCCATTTTGAATATTTATCTCAATTTCGCCATTTTGAATAAACAATGAGATCCGCCATTTTGAATTAGGGTTATTAGGACATGCGCAGCTGTAATTCTTAGGGTTAATATGCTAATAGGGTTATTCGGACATGCGCAGCTGTAATTCTTAGGGTTAATATGCTAATAGGGTTAGGGTTATTAGGACATGCGCAGCTGTAATTCTTAGGGTTAATATGTTAATAGGGTTAGGGTTAGGACAATAGGCCTAGGGTTAAGACAATAGAATCTATTGTTCTCTAAACAATAGCCCATTGTTCTCGAGAACAATAGATCAATTGTTTCCATTGTTCACGGTGCGAAAACTGGTAGGATAGTAGCGCATACCACTACTTATATATATATATATATATATATATATATATATATATATATATATATATATATATATATATATCCCAAGCCTAATAGCGTCGCACTTTGAACAAGCTTAACAAAGGTGAAACTTAACTAAGGTGAAAGGTTGGAAGCACAAGAATTAAGATTGACGAACGGGCTATAGAGCGTATGCACATGACGTCACGGCGGCCATATTGGTGTACCACAACAATAGAACGGCGGCCATGTTGGTGTACCAAAACAATCCTGTGGGATTTGAACGCTTTTCTTATGTTAACACTTTCTTTTGTTCCAATAAATTTGCATAGCTGCTTGCCACGTGAGTGCATACGCTCTATTTTAAATTTTAGGAATTCTCAAAAACAGTATTAACGCGTTCCAAACTAAAATGTGGTATTCCGATTAAGATAAATTCAGAGAGTATAAAGAGAATACTCTGAAAATGACTTATTTTTACCGGTAAAACGCCAACCTATATCGGAAAATGGTTTTTGCACGTTGCAGTATCTCAACTTTGTTTGGAAAAGAGTCGAAAATAGGCCGAAAATGATCTGCGCAGTTTCCACGGAAAAGCAAAATCACCACTTTATTCCAACTATTATTTTCAACGTTTGCTCTGAACCCAAAAATAATGCAAAAATTGACAAGAAAGACAACCATGTTTGTTCGGAAGTACAAAATTCTTCCGAGTGAATTTCTTTACTAGTATTTAAATTTCTGATCCACCCATAATTTTACAGGGAAACCTGAAGACATTCCGCATTTCTGATCCCCCTTAAAGACATTCCGAATTTCTGATCCCCCATAAAAGACATTCCGAATTTCTGATCCCCGTAAAAGACATTCAGAATTTCTGATACCCCTCAAGACATTCCGAATTTCTGATCCCCCGTAAAAGACATTCAGAATTTCTGATCCCCGTAAAAGACATTCCGAATTTCTGATCCCCCCTCAAGACATTCCGAATTTCTGATCCCCGTAAAAGACATTCAGAATTTCTGATCCCCGTAAAAGACATTCCGAATTTCTGATCCCCGTAAAAGACATTCCGAATTTCTGATCCCCGTAAAAGACATTCCGAATTTCTGATCCCCGTAAAAGACATTCAGAATTTCTGATCCCCCTCAAGACATTCCGAATTTCTGATCCCCCGTAAAAGACATTCAGAATTTCTGATCCCCCGTAAAAGACATTCAGAATTTCTGATCCCCCGTAAAAGACATTCAGAATTTCTGATCCCCGTAAAAGACATTCCGAATTTCTGATCCCCGTAAAAGACATTCCGAATTTCTGATCCCCGTAAAAGACATTCCGAATTTCTGATCCCCTTAAGACATTCCGAATTTCTGATCCCCGTAACAGACATTCAGAATTTCTGATCCCCGTAAGACATTCAGAATTTCTGATCCCCCTTAAAAGACATTCAGAATTTCTGATCCCCTTAAAAGACATTCAGAATATCTGTTCCCCCGTAAAAGACATTCAGAATTTCTGATCCCCTTAAGAAATTCATAACTTTTGATCTGCCAATAAAACCTCAGGAAAAAATGCAGAATTTCTAAACAGTATTCATAGATTCTAGTCCCCCTAAATAACTCAAAGGTACATGTAATTTGAATTTTAAAAAAGCAATTAGAAAAAAAATTCAGGGGATTAAGAAATCCTGATCTCCCAAAGAAAAAAATACATACTACTGTACATGTTGATTGAACATACCATATTTTCTCCAGATCTTGATCTGCAGTTTTTTTTAATTTTTTTTCATAGTTTTATAGGCATTTTGCTGACATCTCTTTCTTTGTTAGGATGCACCTACATTTCATGGAACAGCTATCTTGAATATATTACACTAAAACATTTACAGTGGTAAACCCTTGATATGATTGGGCCAATCTATCAACGATGTACATGTAAAGGTCCCACCAAGAATGTTTTCCTTTTTAACATGGTGTGGCTCATTTATATCAACAGTGTATTAAATCAGTCTTTCAACACAATGAACTTGTGGCAGCTTTTTACACATACATGTAAGCAGATTTTCAATCAACCCTATAATTTCAGTCTTCTAATTAATTCTCAAAGGGATTCAGAATTTTTGTTGCTACCATCACTTAAACGAACAAAACTAATAGGAAGATCCAGCCTGTTTCTGGATGTTTTCTTTGTATTGTGTTTTTCCTGATGGTCACAAGGAGATGCCAATGATCATCCTTTCTTTGGGCCTGATCAACATACTGTTATACATGTACATAAATGGATGACCTCATTTGTAGTTCTGCTAGTGATTCCATTTCCTGGAAATCAGATATGGTATTAACCTTAAAATTACTTAAATTTAACACTTATTAATCATAAAATAATATTATAATACATGTACATGTATTTCATGGCATTGAGTAGTGCAAAAACCCAAGGCTTCCCTAGTTCAACTGCCTTTTAAAGAAACTCTCTATTTAACATGTTTATTCCATCTACATGTACTGTTCATGTAGGTCAACATACACAAATGTAGTGAATTTTGTTTAATTTCTAAATGGTGCTCACCTTAACAATGTGCATTTGTCGGGGGTACAGGTGTAGCTCAATCTGTAAACATTCAAAAAGAACTTTGGCTGTGTTCCAGAATAGAGCCAAAAATCTGCAAAAGAATAAAATCATATGCAACTTAACTCAGTTATTCTGGCTTCTTTTAAACAAGACAGGTTTAATAGGCCTTGTGTGCTTTTTTAGTCAATGGTAAAACATTTCATATATCTTAGATAATTACTATTTTGTAGGTTCATAAGGGTAAACGAAAGAAAGCAAAGAAGCTATTGCCATTGATTTTATTGATACACAACATTTTAAATAAAAATCTCTGAGCAGTTGGCAATAGACATCTATCACTCTTATCTTACATGGGAGGAGAAAGGAAACCAACTTCATTTTTCGCTGCTCATCGATTTCGTTTTGGGCTTGAAAAACTATATTACAGATGTCGCCCCCATTGCTTTTTGATTCAAGCAACATCAGTTTTTCCCTTGAAATTTACATTTGCAATGCACAGTAGAATTCACTCGTCAGGCAGTGAATTTTTGTTTGATACAAGAAAGGTGTTGGGTTACAAGTTCCAGTTTTGAAATAAGAAAGCTCTGCTTCGGACAGCATCTTTGTTTGTTTCTAAAGCAACTGGGGGACTGTTTCAATATCAGTGTATAATGGAAATTACTTTCAATTTACATGTAGTTCAGTACAGTATGCTTGTTCTCAGTAACTTCTTTGTTTGATTTAGACAACTGTTTTTTCTAAGCATGAAATATTGTTTTTTGCTGGTAGCTTGCTGATAAGAATGTGAGTTTTCTTAAACATACATGTATGCAATTCTTCTTACAATTCAATAACTCAAGTATGACACTAAACTCAAAAGTAATTGTTTCTGATATTTCATTCACACGGCCAAACAAGCTTCAACTTTCAACACAAACTAGGCATAAATGATATTGCTTTACCTATCAATCAATCAAAAACTTTGTTTGACTTCGAATTTAAGATTACAATGTACAGCATATATAGATAAAGTTACATAGTTGGGGATTAAATGTCTTAATATTGGGGTCTAAATTTCGAGTTGCATTACATGTACATGTAAATGACCGGTTTAATACCTTTTAAACTTATTCAAAAGAAGTGGAGTTAAGAAAAAGAAGCTACACTGTAAAGTACATGTTTCGAAGGGACAGTGCCTTTTTCCTAGTGACATGTGACAACTTTAGTTTATAAAGGCTTTTGTAGCAATAATATAATAGTAATGTAATAACCTTTATTTACCCTCGGCAGTGTTTATAGCACAAGTGCTATAACCACTCAGCCACAAGTGCTATAAACACAAGTGCTACAACCACTCAACCATGCTGCTTCCTCCATAAATACGTATGTTGTAGGTTGAAATGGTTGAGGTTGAGGTTTATTATTATTGGTTTTCAACATTATTACATTAATTAATTGATCTAAATTTAAAGAAATAAAATTTAAATATCTACAAACCCGCTTATAGCATAGCTAATCTAGGCGGGTTGTACTAATTACAGTCATATTTACCAAACATAAAGTGATTTAAAAAACAGCTACTAAATAAATAAACATAGACATAAATAATTAATCAAGCACAAAGGTAAAAAAGTAAAGCAAATTAAGAGGTGTAAAATTTAGGTTAAAATGATTTCAACCCAGTTTGATTTTTAATTTCTTTTGTCTTTGATTAATTAAGCTTATCATAAATCAGAAACAAAGGTAATTCAAAATCAAGCTACACTGTAGGTTGAAATCATTTTAACCTGAATTTCATTTCAACCTACAACACATACATAACATGATGCATGTTGTCTTTACTTACCACTTATCTTTGGCGAACTGTGTCTATGTTTTGGGGAGGTGTCGCTGAATATTCTTCGACAGCCAACAGCAACAAGCGATGGAGTCCACAACTCATTTGCGTGCTCTTCGATTCCCATCATGTGCCACTAGTGATCCGTTTCATCCCGTTACGAGTGCAATCCGTTTTCATATTTTACAAGCTTTCCATATTTGTGGATGAACATTTGATGGCTCCCATTTGATTACAGTGAGCGACAACACGTGTTTCAATCTTTGCTGTAGCTAGTGGTCTTCGCTTTTCTTTAAAACTCTTGAATGAAAATTAATCACTTTCCTTACATGAAACAACACTCCAAAGTTTCTTCTCGCTTCTAACGCGCCAAAAGTGTCAAAATACATTGCATTTATTTCCCGAAGCGACCATAAGTTCTTCGAGTTGACCGTTATACTTTCAACAGCCCGCCACGTTGGTTGTCGAGCAAGCTAGTTTCCAGGGAAGCCGTGAGTTCGGCACATGCGTATTGTGAGTTCTAACGTCACGTGGGGCTTTTGAGCCAACGGGAAAGTGTGATAATTTCAGTTTGACTTTCACGCGGGCGGATTGCAATTTACATTCAAACGTTTATAGAGCAAGAAGATGAATTTTATTGTGGCTACCTTTTTTCCATCTGAAGTACTTTTCCAGTCGAGTTCAAGGACGTTGTATGAGGAAAAAGTAAGCATTTATAGTGAAGCTAAAACCTATTGTAGGTGGTTTATAGCAACCTCGTACGAAGTTGGGTTTATAGCAGCGTTTACACGATCGAAGCACAGCCATAAGGTTTCTTTTCTTGTAAGCTTATTTTTATTTTTATTTTTTTTTACATATAAGTATAACTTTATTGAAAACATCCAAAACTTATAACAAAAGTTACATAATCACACTACTCTTACTTACACATTACATTACACTGCAATATTTACTAACTTACAAGTATAGTTTACAAACAGTGTACACGATACACGTTCGTTATTAAACAAAAACATAAGGTCTATAGAAAAACAAGGAAGAAAAAAGGAGAAAAATACTGCTTTACAAAATAGAAGAGGAGCGTAATAGTTTGTGTTTAGGTGTCAATGTGTCAGATTTTCCACATTGTATTTAAGATTAAGTTTGTTGCTAAAATCAGTCAGACAAAGTAAACTATTATTTAGCTTACTTGCATATATATATAATATTTCATGAAGAGGAGTGGTAATTGACTTTTCTCTCTAGCACCGGGTTGTTTTGGTATTTACAGGATGAAAACAACGTTTCCTTCGAATCCGGTTGGAAGCTGGAGCCATTTTGAACATTAAACCAATCAATGACATTATGAACGAAGGTTCGAGTAAATGTACAACTAACGAAGGTGTGATCTATAGAATCTGGTTCGCCGCAATATATGCAATCACTGTCTGTGTGGATCCCATATCTAATGAGTTCTTTCTTCGTGACGACAATCCTATGAATGAATTTGAACTGAAATTCTTTTAACTTATTTTCCTTGCATAGTCTTGAGGTTATGTTAAAAATTTCTTTCCAGTCTTCTGTATCCATTGATAGGTCAGTGCTCATCTTTTAGGGCCAGTAGGGGGTGATTGATGTTTCTTGGCAAGAAGTAAACGGTAATAGTACCTTGCTTTAAACTTTTCTAGATCAATTTGGGTGTTTTCGTTCAGTAATAACGATGTACAATTTTCTCTGTAGTTTAGCATCGGATTTTGTCTTAGTGTTCGCGCTTTATCTTTCAAAGAACCAGGGATTGCGCTCAAGATTTGATAAAACTGGAGAAAATTTGTTTTGCAATGAAAATTTTGATTGAAATTGATTGATGGTTAGATATTGACCGTTTTCATTCAAGAGCTCTTGGATCGTATAGATACCTTTATTAAACCATTCCCTAAGAAAAATAGGCTTTCCATCTACTAAAATATCTTTATTGTTGAAAAGGATAATGTCATTTCCTTGATCGTAGTTATACAAAGTTTTAATTTCATCAAAAGCAATAAGTATGTCTCTGTAAAATTCTGGAAAGTGCCCAAGGTATTTAGTATCATAGTTACATCGGAGCAAAAAGTTGAGGTCACCATGTTTTTTAAAGAAGTGGTCCGGAACTGTTTTCCAATTGCCTTTATTTCCAAACAGAAGTCTTTGAATCCATGCTAATCGTAACGATCTTATTGTTAGTTCTATATCAACCATCCGTAACCCTCCATTGCAAAAGTCCTGATAAAGACTTGTTCTCTTTATTTTGTCTTTTTTATTTTTCCAAAGAAAGCGAAACATTTTATCTTTTACTGTTGAAACTATCTCTTGGGAACGTTTGTGTTCGAAATTGAATAAATTAACTTGGATAGCCCCAAAGATTTAATTATTAGCACCTTTCCATATAGTGTTAACCCTCTCGAATTCCACATATCTAGATTCGTTTGTAATTTTTGCACTTTCAGGTTAAGTTCATCTGGTTGTTACCTTTCTCATCATAAGAGACAAAAATTCCTAGGAATTTTGTTGGACTATTTACCCATTTCATTCCTAACGGTTTGGTTCTATTTTTTGACCATTTTCCTAGCCAGATGGCTTTTGTTTTCTCCACGTTGAGCATTAATCCAGAGAATTTACCAAAGACGTTCACTGTGTCTATAGCTTGTTCGACCGATACCAAATCACCGCAGAATAAGTTCGTGTCATCTGCAAACTGACTTAATTTGACCTCAGAGCCAAAAATACGGATTCCCTTGATGGTCGGGTTTTGTCTTATTTTATTTGATAAAATTTCTGCGGTTAAGATAAACAGAAAAGGCGAGAGTGGACATCCTTGTCTTACTCCTCTAGAAGGCTTAAACCAGTCCGTAGCGAAGCCGTTGTTCAAGGCTGCACTTTCAATATCTGTATAGAAGACTTCGATCCATTTTCTAATGCTATCACCAAAGTTGAATTTTTGAAGAGTGCTCTGAATACATGACCATTCCAGCGAGTCAAAGGCTTTTTTAAAATCAACTGATATAAGTATACCTGGGATGTTATTTAACTTGGTTTGTGCCATTATATCGAATATTAGCCTTACATTCTCACCAATATACCTTCCTTTTACGAAGCCGGTTTGGTCAGGGTGCACAAGTTTCGGCAACATTGGCTCGATTCTCATTGCTATGGCTTTTGATGCTATTTTGTAATCTACGTTGAGTAGAGTAATGGGTCGCCAGTTTTGTAAGAGCAGTAATTCAGCGTCTTCTTTGGGTAAAAGAGTAATTACACCCCGACGCTGGGAGATTGATAACCTCCCAAGCTCATAGGCTCTATTCAGGCTAGCTAAAAGATCTAATCCTATTAAATCAAAAAAGTGCTTATAGAATTCTACGGTTAGGCCGTCCACTCCTGGTGATTTACCATTTTGAAACGATTCCAAAGATTTTTTGCATTCTTCATATGTCAAGGGGCCGTCCAGTTCATCCCTTTCCTCATCCTCAAGTTTAGGGATCTCCAGATTTTCGGTAAATGTTTCGAAGTTATCCTGTGCTCAGTTGTTTTGGAATTATACAGGTCGTTATAATACGTTTTAATCATCGACAAGATTTGCTTTTCATCTGTGGTTGTTTCCTCATTTTCCAATTTAATTTCATTTATGGTTTTCCGATTGTAATTCCTTTTCTCTAATTAAAGAAGTACTTTGTAGCTTTCTCTCCTTCTTCGACCCATCGGCATTTAGACCGGAAGATCGCAGCTTTACCTTTATTGTCATAGAGTTGTTGAAGTTCCTTTTTAGTCATCATATTGTTTAAGGGTAGGATCAATATTATCAAGATTCTGGCTATTGCAGATTTTTTCATCCAGCTCATCTAATTGTTCTTTAATCACTGTCTCGCGCTTTCTAACTGTCTGTGCCTTTCCTTTAGCAAATGAAATAGTCATGGTTCTTATTTCCATTTTCATCAGTTCCCAAAATAGCTGTTGGTCATTAACATAAGATACTTTTTGCGAAGTTCAGGGTATAATTCTCGAATTTTGGTTGTGCACTCCTCGTCGTTTAGTAGAGTATTATTGAATTTCCAAAATCCTGGTCCACGATAATAAAAAAAATATTGCATTGTGATCAGGCGCTATTGAGGTTTGGATATCCACTTTTTTAACAAATTTTGTTAAGTGTTTAGCAACTAGAAAAAAGTCAATTCTTGATTTTACACCTAGTGCCTTTGACACATAGGAGAACGCATTGAGTTTCGGATGGCGTGTTCTTTGAATATCAACTAGATCAAGACTATCCATTGTAATTTTGACCAAATTCCTATACGCTGTGGGCCTCCAGGGGACACCACCTTTTTTGTCTTTCTTTTCCAAGTACAATTCCAATCACCCCCTACTATTAGTTGCAATTTCGGCTTTGTCAATTAAGAGGCAATTCAGTTCTTGAATAAAGCCCAGTTGTTGTGTGTGGTCGTTTGGCGCGTATATATTGCAAAGTGATAATTTAATTAGAAATTAATGTTAATTAGAATTATTCTGCCAGAGGTGTCACTGGATGTGTATGTCACCTTTTCCTTTACCGCTCGGTTGATCAAAATACAAACACCTTTACTATGACAGGTGCCATGAGAAAAGAAAATTGGACCTCCCCATTCATTTCTCCAAATGGCTTCATCGCTTGGTTTGGAAAAAGTTTCTGAAGAAAACAAAAATCGGCCTTCTGATCTTTTAAATACACAAATGCTCCTTCTTTTAAAAGTATCTCTTAGACCTCTTACATTTAAAGAAATTACCGAACATTTGTGTGATTTATGCATTTATAATAAATTATGTTTACGCTCTCCTACAATAATAATAACAATAAGCAACAAAAAAGCAAATCAAAACAAAATTAACCAACACCAAATTTAAAAAACAAACCTATTTTAAGAGTTCCTTCTCTCCGTAATCCAAACCGTTATCCCTTCATTTGTTCAGTGGTCAATTAATTTTCAAAGATCTTCTAAGTCCTCCTCACATATATTCTAATCGGTGCTCCGTCTGGCGATGTTTTCACGAAAAGTTTACCATCGATTGTCCAAGCACTGATGTTATCCTTTTTCTTCTGATTTGCTTTCCAGAATAACTTTCGCCTGTATTCCGTCATATTCTCGTTTATGTATATACGCTGTTCTTGAAGAGAAGCGTTGGTGTAACTTGGAAAGATGTCAGACACTTTTAAGCCCTTTAGCTTGGTTCTGGCTTTGTAAAGTCGCGACTTCATCTTGTGGCTTAAGAATTTTACGATTATAGGGCTGCTGTTCTTTCGTTTCAGTTTATGAGATATTTCTATGCTTTCTGAGTTAATATCGACGTTCACAGCTTCTCCTATGCGGATCACAACTTCCTCCGTGGATGAATACGCGCTTTCAGGGACTCCAACAATTTCCAAGAATTTTTGCGCGAGTATTGTTCCAGCTCATCGTAGTTTTCGTCAAGTCTGTTCGTCTCTTCTATTTGTCTATAAAGCTTGTGTCTTGCTTTTTCCAGCTCGTTTTGCAAGGCGTCGTTTATTTTCTCAGTCTTTGTTAGCTGTGTTTTGAGTTTGTCTGTTTCCCTTTGGTTGGCGTTGAGGGCAGCTTTCAGCCCCTTTATTTCCTGTTCGAGTTGTTGATTTTTCTTGAGTATCGTTGTAACTGTAGTTTGTATGTCAACAAGCATCTCCTTGATGTCAGTTAGGCTTGGCTCGGGTGAAGAGCTGTCCAACTCTGACTCCTCGCAACTATCCGCCATATTGGAACGTTTCGCAGCTTTGGTTACTTCTTCCATCGAACCTCTAGCTCCTCTTTTGTTTTTACGACTTTTCGATTCCATTGATGTTATCGATATACTGCATCGCTCCAAGATGTAATTGACGGTCGGAAATACCAAGGAGATTAGAAAAATGAAGGGAGATCAGGCTCCTCTCAGTAAACACGTCCGATCATGCCGGGCTCGCGCAGTCTCTCCCCTTCTTGTAAGCTTATATTTTCATTTTCGTAATGTAGTTTTGTCTATCTGCAGACATAGAGCTTAAACGTTTAATATCTGAAGTTTAAGAAGTTGCGTGCCATTCCATGGGATTTCTGGCAGGCTTCCTGAGCGGAAGAGGGAACTCAGTGCGCGATAATATTCTCTATTTGCTTTCATGTAAGCTTAAGTTATTTTGAACACTGTTGAACACCCTTCTTCGAGGTTAAGATATTTTGTTTTTGTTTTTTAGGCAACGTGTTATTAATTTTACAAATAATTAAACCGTTGCATTAGAATGACCCACTCAACATTGCTGTTTAAAAGCTTGAAGAGATTTCATAGTACCCGGCCACCGTTTCTCGAGAAGACAGAAATATTTAAGCTTATTAAGAACTTATATACACCTTATTCCAAAATGGCGGCCAATTTATTATTCTTTTATCTGCATGTTAACCCTTAGCCCTCTTGGCCTCATTTTCGCTTGAAAATTCCTTTTTGTAGTTTACACATGCTGACGAGGCCATGAGGGCTAATTTACATAGATATAAAAAAATTAAAAAAATGGCTGCCATTTTGGAATAAGGTGTTTCATCCAATAGACTTAAGTCTAATTGTTGAGTCATGCCATCTGCCTTGTGCTTTGACAATTTTTCCCCAATAATTCCTTGCACACCTTGATTAACCTCAGGACAAGACTACGTGGAAAATTCCCCATCTCGGGCCACAAGGTGAGACTGGTATGAACTCAGACCATTGTGACTAAGAACAGACAGTACAAGTAAAAGTACATGTCATGGAACTCGAAATTTTGACCCCAATATTGAGACATTTAATCCCCTACTATATAAGTGAGATATTACCCTTAAATAGATGAATGTTAAAGGTTAAGCAATATTATTTATGCCATGTTTTTTGTTAAAAATTGAAGCTTGTTTGGCCTTGTGAATGCAATATCAGAAACAAATACTTTTGAGTTTGGTGTCATACTTATTATTGAATTATAATAAGAATCGCATATGTTAAAAAAACTCACATTCTTATCAGTAACCAATATTCCGTGCTTAGAAAAAGCAGTTGTCTAAATCAAACAAAGAAGTTTATAAGAAACCAAACTGACCCGCCCAGTATTAGAGAGATCTATTTGGGTGTAATTGATTCTAAGTTCTAAGAACGAGCATACTGTACTGAGCTAATTGAAAGTAAATTCTATTATACACTGAAATTGAAACGGGCCCCCAGTTGCTTTACAAACAAAGATGCTGTCCGAAGCAGAGCTTTCTTTTTTCAAAACCGAAACTTGTAACCCAACACCTTTCTTGTATCAAAGACAAATTCATTGCCTGACGAGTGAATTCCACATTAAATTTCAAGCGAAAACTGATGTCACCCGAATCGCAGCCATGAGGGCGACATCTGTAATATAGTTTTTGGGCCCAAAAAGAAAGCGATGAGCAGCAAAAAATTAAGTTAGTTTTCCTTTCTCCTCCCATGTAATATATGAGTGAATGATGTCTATTGATAACTGCTCAGAGATTTTTATTTAAAATGTTGAGTATCAATAAAGTCATTGGTAATACAGTCAACTCTCTGATAAGTGATCACTGTTGGTGCATGACAAGGGGTCGCTAACAGGAAAAATCAGCAAAACAAGCTCAAACTGAATTGATAAACATAATTACATAAAGATATTACCTTATAAGCTTAAATTAGGAAAAAAAGACAACATTTTCTCTGCCTGAAACTAATGTTTTTTTTTTTACAAGTAACATGATTCGGGAGAAGTACAATACAATTTAAAATGTGTCACTTGTTAATAAGAATCACCTGAAATTCAATTTTAACCAAACAAAACCTGGCAAAAAATTTCAAACATGGGATGCATATACTCACACTCTAGATCAAGACTGTTTACATTCACTCGGTCGCATTCAAACGCTTCTCCACGAAGTCTAGAATGCTTGATTGCTTCTGTGACTCTTACTGTGACTGCAGAGGACAACTCTTCGGAACCCCGATAATTGGCAAACTCAGCAATATGACGTACGAGGCCGAGTGCTTTCTTACTGAAACTTTGTACATGTACATAACATTTTGCAACAGATCACTGTAACAATGCACTTGTTTATCTACAGATCCTATTACAGCCATCTTTTTTGTAAGTACATGTAAACTGTTGTTATCTGTCAGCATTCTGGGTCAGCGCTAATAAAAACTGACCTTTTGTGACAATATGTGATCATGCCGGGTGGTCACTTACCGGAAATAGAAAGCAAAATAAATATGTCAAATTTCTGGCCTACAAATTGAAATTATCTAAGATATATGATACTTTTTACCATTGACTAAAAAAGAACACAAGGCCTATTAAACCTCTCTTGTTGTCTAAAAGAAGCCAGAATTTACATGCACATGTGTTGTGGCTGTGAACTTACACGTAACTGAGTTACATTGTAAGTTGCATATGATTTTATTCTTTTGCAGATTTTTGGCTCTATTCTGGAACACAGCCAAAGTTCTTTTTGAATGTTTACGGATTGAGCGACACCTGTACCCCCACAAATGCACATTGTAAAGGTGACCACCATTTAGAATTTAAACAAAATTCACTACATTTGTTTACATGTATGTTGACCTACATGCACAGTACATGTAGGTGGAACAAGCATGAGTTTCTTTAAAAGGCAGTTGAACTAAGGAAGCCTTGGGTTTTTGCACTACTCAATGCCATGAGATACATGTACTTGTAATACAATGTTAATTTTATTGATTAATAAGTGTTAAATTTAAGTAGTTTTAAGGTTAATACCATATCTGATTTTCAGGAAATGGAATCACTAGCAGAACTACAAATGAGGTCAGCCATTTACATGTATGCACATGTATAACAGTATGTTGATCATGCCCAAAGAAGGATGATCAGTGGCATCTCCTTGTGACCATCAGAGGAAAAAACAATACAAAGAAAACATCCAGAAACAGGCTGGATCTTCCTATTTGATTAGTTTTGTTCATTTAAGTGATGGGGCAACAAAAATTCTGAATCTCTTTCAGAATTCATTAATAAATTAATTAATAATCATTTTTCCTCGGATAAGTAAGAGGGTATCCGAAATTCAGAAAACCTCCTAAGTTAGATGTGCATAATCATGTTTCCTCAGATCAGTTTGTAGACTGTATTCTAATAGTTAGGCTTGTTCAAAAAGGTAATAAAACAGTTGGATTTTGGCGGATTTGTGATATCTGAAATCATGTATCTCGTGAACTTGACGGAAACCAAATTTTCCTCCTTTGAAATGCCCCACTTCAGTCAGATTGGAAAAAATTATTCATTGTGTTGTGGTTATCTTGCACTGAATTTCCCCAAACTGTCAGCAGTTTTTAATGAAAGTTGATATTGACATCTTTGTGTGTATCAAAAATAAAAATTTATGTATTGTTATCAATGTGCCTTTTCTAAATTCTCTTTTGAGGTCACAGGGGGACAGAAATTCTGAATCAGTTATAGGATCTTTTAATGGGTCAGAATTTCTTAATGAGGTCTTTAGGGGGATCAGAATTTTTGAATTCTTTATTGGGGCTTTTAGGGGAGTCAGAATTTCTGAATTCTTTATTGGGGTCTTTAGGGGGATCAGAATTTCTGAATTTATTATCGAGGTCTTTAGGAGGATCAGAATTTCTGAATTCTCTCGAGGTCTCTAGGGGGATCAGAATTTCTGAATTATTTATTGAGGTCTTTAGGGGATCAGAATTTCTGAATTCTTTATCGAGGTCTTTAGGGGGATCAGAATTTCTGAGTTCTCTCAAGGTCTTTAAGGAGATCAGAATTTCTGAATTCTTTATTGAGGTCTTTAGGGGGATCAGAATTTCTGAATTCTTTATTGGGGTCTTTAAGAGGGGATCAAAATTTCTGAATTCTTTACTGGGTAATATAGGGGGATCAGAAATTCTGAATACGTATAAAATTAGGGCTTGCTAGCTGTTTGTCTTCAGTTCTTACGGGGGTCAGGAATTCTGAATTGCAAAAGGATCAAGATGTCATTGATCTGACGGAATGGGAAAATTTTATGTCATACATCTCATGAACTTGACGGAGTAACCATTTTCCTCAATACAATTAGCCCATATCATTCGGAATGGCAAATTCTTTCAGTACATAACAGTTATCTTACACGGAATTTGTCTAAATCGGAACGCCACATTTTAGTTTGGAACGCGTTTATTACGCGACCGTCTGCACAGTACATTTTTATAGATCGTACAAAAGTTCACAAAACAACATTTCTCTGTCTAGAATAACTAGTACCACTAGTTTGCGAATAAAATACAGTTTATGTTTGTCAAAAATTGCCCGAGAAACTGATTTGAAAATCAAAAATTGCAAAAATACACAAACGTATTTGCATAAGGCGATGCGAGTGAAGATAGAACTGTACTATAAAATCAAAGTGTTGTTTTGTTTATATAAAATCGCTTTTCAATCTTTGTAATGAATGAACAAACACATAAAAATGGACAACACAATCTTCTTTCGAAAAAATTTATTCAAATCTCCATTAGTTTACGTTTAAAAGCAAAACGCGTACCATTTAATTATAGCTCATCGAGTTCAAGCTTTCTTCGATGAAATTCAAGAGATCGATACAACTGAATTTAAGCACGTTTTAAAATCAATTCTCCAAAACTAACAATAACACCAATAAAAAGTCACTCACAGATTGATATCAACATAAATTCTCATTGAAAACTGTAATCTGTTTTACCTTTAGTCCCTCGCTTGCTTGGAAATTCAAATCTCCGCTTCTGGTTCTGAAATCCGTAGAAATTAAACAAACATCTCCCGCATTGATAAAAACGTAATACATGAAGTTCCTCGAAGCAAGATTTTATCCCTGAAAGCTCGTCGTTTTCCACTAAAGCGGCTTCTGAGTATACCTTAATTAGTATCCCTGTGTTGAGTAGCAAACCGCGAAAAAATGCAGGAAAATAACGACTTTAATTCTCTGCTAGACACAACAAAATAACTAAAGTGTTTACCGAGCTCACGGCTGTGTGGGCGCGAAAAACAAAGCCTTGCTTTCAAGATCCCGGATGTTGTTCTAACACGGCGGGTGGGCGGGCGGGCAAACACGTGCCCGCGAAACATTCCGCTAGCCATGACCATGAAACATCACGGCATAGCTATAGGTTCTATGAGTATGGAGCTGCGCAGCCAGGCCTTCGGCCTGGCAAGTGCTCCGCTATTACTAACGTACGATCGCACTATCGTGCTGACTACATTGCTATTTCCGAATGAACGTGTTAACGTACCAGCGTACGATTGTAACATCGTACTATATTAAGGTGACGTTATTACTAACGTACAATCGCACTATCGTGCTAACTACATTACTATTTCCGTATGAAGAACGTGCTAGCGTACGAACGTAACATCGTACTACGAGGTGACGATATTACTAACGTACGATCGCACTATCGTGCTAACTACATTACTATTTCCGAATGAATGTGTTAATGTACTAGCGTACGAACGTAACATCGTACTATGAGGTGACGATATTTCTAACGTACAATCGCACTATCGTGCTAAATACATAACTATTTCCGTATGAACGTATTAACGTACTAGCGTACGAACGTAACATCGTACTATAAGGTGACGATATTACTGACGGGGTATTGTATTACTGTATTACTTATTGTATTACGGGGTATTGTATTGTATTACGATATTACTGACGGGGTATTATTGTAGTGGTCATCCACTAGATTAGCCTTTGCTATTTGGATGATCCCAACTCACTCTCTATTTTTTGTTACATTTTTCTTTTATTCCTTAGCTGTACTTGTGTTTAGTTGCCTATGTAAATTTTACCTATATGTCAAGTAAAACTGAGCTGAGTTGAATAAATCATCTTGTCTTGTCTTGTCTTGTCTTGTCTTGACGTACGATCGCACTATCGTACTAACTACATTACTATTTCCGTATGAACGTATTAACGTACTAGCGTACGAACGTAACATCGTACTATGAGGTGACTATATTACTAACGTACGATCGCACTAACGTGCTAACTACATTACAATTTCCGAATGAACGTGTTAGCGTACTAGCGTACGAACGTAACATCGTACTACAAGGTGACGATATTACTAACGTACGATCGCACTATCGTGCTAACTACATGACTATTTCCGTATGAAGAATGTACTAGCGTACGAACGTAACATCGTACTATGAGGTGACGATATTACTAACGTACGATCGCACTATCGTGCTAACTACATAACCATTTCCGTTTGAACGTATTAACGTACTAGGGTACGTACGTAACATCGTACTATAAGGTGACGATATTACTAACGTACGATCGCACTTTCGTGCTGACTACATCACTAGAGACCTTTAAATCCGACTAGGAGTACGAGTACGAGATATGACCGCGCGGAGACTGGTATTGTAAAGTTGTACTCGTAGTCAGCTGTCGTAATTTGCAACTTTTAGATTGTAAACAACATCGAGTTTTTTAGTTCGCGAATTATCTCGGTTTTATTCTGCGATGTTTTCAAAGAAAAACGTTCTCGCTGCAACGATCATGGTATTTGTGGACGATATTCTAGATGAAGATGAGTTGTTTGTGGTTTTCACAGAGATGAACCGTAGAAATCTATGGTATTCGTATTGGGAGTACGAGCGAGTCGAGAATCAAGTAGAGGAAATGTCGATCGATGGCACAGTTCAAATCTGAATTCAGATTTGCTTATTCAGAGCTTCCACTGCTAGCTAAAGCTTTAAGAATACCAGAGAAGTTCACCTGTAGCAATGGGACAGTATAACTGTAGCGTCAGGGGAGGAAGGTCTGCTTTTGTTGCTCAGGCGATTCGCTTATCCGTGCCGTCTGAGCGACATGATTCCTCGATTTGGCCGCTCGGTGCCCGAGATGAGTTTAATCTTAGCAGAAGTCATGGACCACGTCTATCAAACAACAGGTTATCTCCTTCGAGATTTAGATCAGCCTTGGCTTCAACCACCACAACTGGAGAATTTCACCAGGGCCATCCATGCGAAGGGAGCCGCGGTGGAAAATTGTTGGGGTTTTGTTGATGACACTGTTCGCCCCATTTGCCGTCCCGGTGAACACCAGCGAATTATGTACAACGGACATAAAAGAGTACACGCAGTCAAGTTTCAGTCAGTTGTGGCACCCAATAGTTTGATTGCGAACCTTTTTGGTCCAGTCGGTAAGTAAAATGTTCTGCGTCTGTGTTTAAATATAAAGTGGGGCTTTGAAAATTTCACGCTTCAGCTATTAAAGGACGTTCGCGCGAAAATCTTCTAAAATTGATTTTTTTATAAAACTTTTCCTACAGCTAGGTTATGAGTTTTTTGTCAGAAATGCAAAAAAATGAGGGAGTTACCGACTTCGTTTCCGAGATAAGATATCTGAAAGGCAACCCTAATTTTGAAAAATTGGTCTTCCTTACGGGATGAGACCCCAATGACTGTTAATCTAAAAATATTGCAAATAAATCTCTAAAATGCAACTTTCTTTCCCAAATTTTATGCGAGTAGGTCTGTTCAGCAAATTCATTCAACTGGTGACGTTTTTAAAGTAAATTTAATCTTTAAAAAAGAGCATTTGCAAACTCTGACAGCCACAAATTGGAAGGATTCAATGTCGCGCGGGTAGAAAAATGAAAAAAAATTAAACTTCCTACATTGATTTTTTGTTCATTTTTTCACAATCTGTCAAGAAGTGGCAAAGAAAGTTATCTATCGAAAAAAATTGGGGGTCACCGACCATCAAAGCGAGTTAAATCTAAGCAAAGTTAACGCAACGGCTACCAGTCCTTTATGTGCTTACATTTCTTCTCTTGCGTGCGCGCTCGTGCATGACGTAGCATGGCATTGCGAGATGAATTGCGTGCGCAGTAAGGATGCACATAGGCCGTGTTTTCACGAGCGATTTTTCAAGTCGCTGAGCGAGTGACAGTCGAAAATCTCGTGAAAACAGTTGCTTGTCCAACTCGCTTAAAGTTAAGCAAGTCGGCGAACTACAATAGAATTCTCATTAAATTTAAGCCACCAAACCAGGTCGCTTAAGCTTGTCGGCAATTAATTTCGGCCAATCACATTTCGCCAGTGTTCAAACAACAAAGAAGGGCATTGTTTTGTCGTTCTTTTGTGTTCTAATTTGCTATTGTTTTAACAAAAGAAAATATATCGCGCATGGTATAAGAAAAATGAATAAAGTTCTGTCCGTGAAAACGCATAAATTTTTTAAGCTGCTTAACGCGGTCAGTAAACAAATCACCTACAGGAATGTTAAGCGAGAAAAACCGCCTCGTGAAAACACAGCCATAAACAATTAGCGTGAACGTCCTTAAAATCCCCCCGAGCTTCGTAAGGTTCTGCGAGACACGTATTTCTAGTAATGGAAATAATTTTAGATGTGGGAGACTACTAAATACGTAATATGTACTTATTGACTAAGTGGGAGGGCCGGATGGGAAAATATTCGGCTCGAGGTCAAGGCGTACGGATCGAGCGCAGCGAGGTTCGTGCGCCATGACCAAGAGCCAAATATTATCCCATCCGGCCCGACCTAACTTAGTCAATAAGCATTTTATCATATGACCAAATTGGAGACAAAATTACTTGAAATTTACGGCCCTCATACGGGACTTTCATCAATGGTTTTGCAAAGGAAAGGTTCGCGGGGCCGTACGGGTCATATGATAATATACATGTAGTTATAATCAGCCCTTATAAGAAATTTTCTTACAAGGACTGATTAAATATGTGTATGCAGACACAATCAACTAGTCTCCCACATTTAAAACTATTTCCATTTTATATACCGACTTTCCCTGCAAATGAATAGAAATGCTCAGTTTTTCTTTTAAATACTTTTATGGAGTATGTAAAACCGCTATCTTTACCGTTATACAATATTGAGGCAATCTTTTTGCATCATACGTAATTTAAAAGAGATGCTGTTCTATTATATTTTCCCAGAAGGAAAGCGGCATGATTCTGGAATGTTGAGGATGTCTGGCTTGCTTAATGAGCTGCAACAGCACTCACAGGATACAGCAGGTCAGCCACTTTGCATCTATGGAGACCCTGCTTATCCCCTGAGGGTGCATCATCAGGGCCCATACAAGGGTGGTCACCTAACAGCTCAACAAGAGGCATTCAATGCATCCATGAGTGATGTGAGAACAGCAGTTGAGTGGGTTTTTGGAGACATTGTTTCATATTTTGCATTCCTCAGTTACAAAAAGAACCTAAAGATTGGACTCAGCCAAGTGGGCACGATGTATTCTGTCTGTGCTCTTCTGAGAAATGCACTTACTTGTTTTTATGGCTCAACTACTGGTTCATTTTTTGATCTGCAGCCACCAACTATTCAAGAGTATTTTCAGTTTTAAAACGCCATTCGGATGAATCACACGATGCAATTTTTTACCTATGTTGTAAAATACCACAGGCAACCCAAGCAGATGGTTTGCAGAATATACCAAACCAGTGGATAGTGTTACTTGTGCACTCTGATTGGTATTTCAATCACAGTATATAGATAGAGGTTAATTTGGCAAAAAGTTGAGTATACGGCTATGTATCTTGAATTGCCAGGGTTTTTTTCAACCTTAAAGGTCTCAAAACAATAAAAACTGACAATTAAAAAATGCCAGTAGCTCAATAAATTGTTTATTATACGACATTGCACTCCACATGTTGAATGCTATGTCGAATAACAGAATATTTGCTATTCACTTCCAGGCATAATAATGTTTTGGATTTCACGCATGATTTTTTCCCAATTTGTCAGAAATAATAAAAAAAAAGTAACTGTTTTTGGCTAGCTTAACCAGTGGATATATATCCACTGGTTTGGTATATACCAAAGCAATAATTATTATTCACCTCAGTGTTGGTGGGGAAAACTTTATGACTTTTTTCCCAAAACAATTTATCCTCTAATTTTTCATACATTACTATATATGTAATATCTTAAGACCTAATAATTAAGAGCTCAGCAACTTAAAGACTATGTATATGTAAAGAGCAATAATTTGCATGTACAAGACCCAGCCAAAAACAAACAAGACAAATTAGTAAGGCTTCATGTACTTTAATTGTAACTTATGACACTGAATTGAACCTGATTACAAGCTCTATTTTTGGGTCACATGTGCTTGATATGGCCAACAGTGTCACAAAAACAGGACTTGCAGAACATTCAAAGAGTAATAATGTTACCTTTCAACATAATTATTTCACATAATGTATGAGGTTGGTTGTCAGCAATTTATGGTAGTTATATATTTAAGGAATCATACATGTATCTGATATATATCAGTAATGAGTACGCTTTTATATTTATTTGGAAGCCAAAATTAGTTCCAATTTAAATTTGAGTATTCATGAATATAAATGCATATTGCTATCACGAAACAGCACCAATCATATCGGTCCATATTGGGCATTATAATATAATGTTAATTGGAATAATATTTAAAATGAGTTTAAATATTGCTCTCAATGTAATCATCACAGCAACAACAATCCATGATGTGTGACTTTGAAGTAATGATAAATAAATTACTGAAAAATATGCAAATAAATATGTAATTTACATCCATGATAAATTTATAAAATGCAACATATAGTGATAAGCAATTCATTTAAATATCTCAAAATAGGGAGTGATTAATAATTACCGTAAACACTCTATTAATGGAAGGGTGCCTGGAAAAAAGCCCTAAGTGACTTCTGTTAAACAGTGCTAAATTCTCATTCCAAATTGCCTTGTATTCTCTTGTGAAATATGGGGAGAATTTGATGTTACATCACAAGTCACTTAGGGCCTTATTCCGTGCACCCCTTCATTTATAAGCCTGGGGAGGGGGGGGGGCTTATTTCTTGTCATGCCTTCAAGAAGGGGGGGGGGGGAGAGTAGGGTTGATACAGAGGGGCTGGGCTTACTCTCTCTCTCAAATAAACAGATAAACAGCTCACGTTTGCATGCCGTCATGATGTCGTAAAGACAGAAAATACATTGTATGAACAAAAATTACTTAAAATGCATAGAGCAGTTTTCAATTCAGTATCGTGATGTCTTTTCTTTTGGTTTTATTATCGACGAGACTTAATTGTAAATAACACTATCAGGTTGATAAAAAGTAAACAAGTTTACAAATGCTTAAAGTATGCAAAGTATTATCAAAATACAGAGTTGAAAAGTACCAGTGAAGCACTGATGAAGTAGAAATAAGCTTAAGCTTAAGCTGATATTCTTGCCATTTTCTATCAGAATAATTTACATGTCACAGCGCTTGCAAACTGTATTTTGTTTGCATTCCAACATGCTAGCACCTGTAAGTAAATAAAACAGGTGGATTCTCGTCTTTTATGAGGACACATTTAAGCTTAACTTAAGATGTATTAACAGCTTTATAACTGATATAGAGGGCAAAATTACTGAAGTCAATTTTCTTTCAATCGAAGGCAAAATTACTTGCTCCTGATTGGCGGGGCATCAAAATTTGTCGCTCTTGATTGGTTGATCGCGTCGCTCTGTATTTAGGTGGTTTGTCTGGATTTCGAAAAGAATTACAAACGAATGGTTCGCATTTTACCGGAGTTTTTTTTTATTAACAGCAGGATAGAAATCAGTTGATACCTAAGAAAGGAATTCGTTATGGTGAATTACAGTGCCTTACGCTAAACAGCAAGCGATTATTTGTGTTAAAGCTTGGGTTAAAAAGACGCCTGGCGATTTTGCGTGGTTAAAGACGTTGAAGAAATTCACTCATGACGAGTCATACGACTTCCTGCTGACCTAAAGAAAACAAGACAGATATTGCTTAAAGGAACGGTCAATATTATTTTAACGAAATAAAGGACACGGTTGAAAGCAGTGGAAGGAAGCGATTCGCCAAACGTGCAAGCTAGTTAACTAACTCGCCGTTTGTTTTCAGTTGTCGAAGCGGCAAAAAGAACTTCACAACACAGGTATAAAAGCTCAAATAAAATTTGCTTTGCTCTTGTCCTAAAGTGCATTTTATCAATAAGTTAGACATTTTTCTAGATTTACATAACAGTCAAGACTTTCTTCTAGATTAACAATTAGTAACAACACTGAGTTGAAATTGCTTTACTTTCAGTTTGCAAGCGAATATTTTGCTTTGGGCTGTTTTGAGGCTTTTAAAAAGTCTCAAATGTTTTGCAATAATTTTTCCCTCTAGGTTATAAACAAGTATAGGGCCGAGAAAAATTGATGTGTAATTGACTTCAGTTTTCAGAAGCTTCAGTTTCAGTTTCTCAAACACTCAAAACACAGTTTACCCAGTCGGCCCCATGCGTTTACGATCAGCTTTAAAAACAGCTTTAAAGAACCGATTCGCATTTTGTAGACAACTTTCTGAAGAAAATGGTAGACTACTATAAACCGAAAAGCGGTCATTTTGCTCAACAAACTCGCATATGTTTGTTGTTTCTTTCAAACATGCAGTAGCAAAAGTGCGGTAAGCTTATGTGGCTAAACTGTAAAACAATTCTTTCGGAAGCAAAATTTGTGTCCGGGAAACAAGAATGTTTTTGACTTGATTAAATAACATTACGTTGCGTCCAGGAAGCAAGATTTGCGTCCGCAAAAAAAAAAAAAAAATTCTTGCGCGGCTAAATTGGGAAAATTTTCCGTTCGTAACAATGTTTCCGCAACTTTGTTTCCTAGTTTAGCCGGGCCCTCCGTTTGGTAACAAGAATATTCATTTTCATCAAAAGATCCCACACTAATTGCCTTTTTATCTGCTTATTTATCAAAAGAATAGAACCATATCATGGCGAGAAAACTTACCTAACAAAATCTCGTAGTCGTGGCGACGACTTTGCCCTAAAATCTTGTTGTCGACGGCAGGTTGACAACGATTTTGCTTGTTTGCGTGATAGTGACACGGCCATTACGCATGCGCATAATACAGGAAATGGAAATCTCGTACTCGTACTCGTACTCGTACTCGTACTCGTAGTCGGATCTAAAGGTCTCTAATTTTGCGACACAGTTCAAGTTGTATTTACTGCAAACGGCGGACAAAACTATCTCAACATCATTAGAGTGATTTTACCTCATCTGTGAAATAGTTTGTAGAATAGTACGCACTTTTAAACTATAATTCCTTTGTTTTCTTTTGTTTAATATTGACTATCACAGATAGTGTTGCACAGATGAAGTAAAATCACTCTAACATTACATTTATACTTTCAAAAGACGATAACTCCTGCTACAATAAACCACATAATTATGCCATTTCTTTTTATTTATATTTCGACCAAGTATTACTGATTCAAACTTAGTAACATACCAAATTGTGAGCGAAAAACATATATACAAACTGTCTTCCCATGGCGTGCTTGCAACTGTTCAGAAAGAAAAGATTGCGTGACAAGCGCCCAGCTCGCCGAAAAACAGGAAATGCATGCAGTGCAACAGGAAGCTTGCTCATATAAGAATACTACTCTACCTTTGATAAATGTTATCTTTCTGTCTTGATTGGTTTAGAAGTCCTAAAAACGAATAAGCGATTTCCTTTTTTTCGTGATTGATTATTGTAACAAACTGGTGCAACCGCGACATCCATCCCCCACAACCGACGGACAGGGTGGTTGAATTGCCTTTGAATTACTTTTGGGTTTATATCATACTTTATTAGAATATATTAAGTGTCCAAATTAAGATTGGTATGGTTTTATTTAAAATAAAAAACGAATCTTGCAGTTCTCTTTTAAAAAGTGGGTGTGGGACTCATACCACAGGTGTACCATCCTCCGTTTGTGTGGTGTACTGTGCATGTGTTATGGCCACATCGATTTATTGAACTAGCCTCAAAGCCGAAAATAGGACTCTTAAAACTAATGAAAATGAGATGAAAACTTTCAAAAATCACTGCCAACTGATAGCCAGCGATATTCATGTTCGGAGGCTTCATTACCGGCATACGACATTTCAGTTAGCCTAGAGACCGTAAATAGTCTACAACGCCCCAGGATCTAGAGCTTATTTATTTAAGCGTGTTTGAGGGGCGGGGGGGAAGGGGGGGGGGGGAGATGGGTTCCCACAAGTGCATAAAAATGTAAAAAAAAAAAAAATACGTATAACGCCATTACTCAGATCTCCATGTAGTAGAAGTACCAGTACTGGTAATTTTCCCCTCAAAGCTCCCTAGTACGGTATGTGAGTTCATTCCAGGCGGGATTAGTACGGCAAAAATGTAACGGTAATACAGTATTTTGGTTGCGAAGGAAAAGGGGGCGTGGGGCTTGATTTTGCTCCAAAGGGGGGGGGGGGGGGGTGAGGGGCTTACAAGAGGATTCTGAGGTGGGGATGTTGCGTTTATACTTGTTTTTCCTTGCGTGTGGTCAAAAGAATGCAACGACGTCTCATATTCCCACTTGTCAGTTTGGTAAGTATTCAATTCGCGCTACGGAATAATGCTTTGCCGTATAACAAAGGACTTTAAATATTAAAAGACGTGAACTTTCAGGAAAGCTTTATTTAGACACGGTAAACTCATCAGTACAACTATAAAAACCTAATTAATACAAAATTATCATAAAATATGTAATAGCTAGAACTACATTACTAAAATTACCCTAAATAATCAATAACTATACAACAATAATATTAAATGCGAAATTTAAAAACCTGCTTTACATGAGTGCCGTGTGTAAAAATTCTAAATTTTCATGACGAGAAGAAACGCTCGCAGCCAGCCCGGAATGCTCTAAGGGAGTCAGCCTGCCGCAACTCGATTGGTAAGTTATTCCAAAGAACTGCTCCAGAGTAACTGAAGCTATTTTTCACATAATTTGTGCGTGGCTGTGGGATAGCTAGCTTGCCCTCTGTGTCTCTTAAGGAGTAATTGGAAACGCTACTACGGTCAACAAATTTGGAACTAAGGTAATCGAGAGTAAGACCATTAAGCGACTTATAAACCATCACAGCCCTATGGATTTTTTGTTGAGAATCTAGTTTTATCCATCCAAGTATTTCGATAGAGTTATCAGCGTTTGCATCAAGTTTACTGGCTAGGGTTTTGCTACAACATCCCCAGACAGAATTACAATAATCGAAGTGGGGCTGCACTAAAAACATAAAGATTGATCGGAGAGTCTCGTGTGGAACAAAAGACCTCACTCTCTTCAACGCTCCAATGCCAGACGCGATTTTCTTACATAAATTCTCAATATGGACATTCCAAGTTAGAGTCTGATCAATATGAACACCTAGAGATTTCGTAGAAGTAACTTGAGTTAAAGGTGCACCGTTAATCACAACCGTTGCTTGTATATGAGAAATACTAAACCTGCCGCGGATGTACCAAAATAGTTCACGGGAATCTGGTGGAGGGTAGCAGAATGGGATTAGAGTTCGTAATTTGCAGCAGTCAGGAGAGTGACGGAGACATTCTACGGTCAGCCTTCGCCGTGTAAGGGTAACGTTTAGTTTTCTATTTATATTATCTTGTGGACACTAGGTTTTATGCTTTTCAAGTGTCTAGATACTTCCCTAACCTTTATTTATTAGTGTAAAGCACGTTTTTAAATAAGGATACCCTAAAACCCAAGGATGACACCACTGCCTTGGCCGGGGCACACGTTCCCCGTTTTCTCCACTTGCTGGTTTTTAGGGGTTTTCGTGTCCGGCTTTGGTGCATTTGTTCTTCCTTTAATCACAGTGGATATCTGTGCATATGTCGAAGCTAACTAAATGGTACGGTGACTTGGCTGGACCGCGCGTCCAGATATCATCATTCTTGTGTGTCCGGTTGAGTAGTGGAGGCAGATTTGTTTTTATTTTCCTTCCAATTTATTTTACATTGGCTCACTGGAAGAACCAGTCTTCACTGATAGTCCAATTTCCCAAGGAGATTTCCATAACGTCTCATTTGACAGTGGGTGGTCGTCGTACATAAGGGGTCAAAATTGGTAGATTGGTACCACTTAGGGTGCAACAATCTAAAATTGATCACCTTTAGAATTATCACGGTACCTTTTAGGGTATTGAGCCGAAAAACATGGCAGAATGTAAAAATCCATTTAAGTCACGCCCATCAAACGAGAGTCTGGTACCTTTAAGGGTGTTTTTCGAAACTTCCGACGAGCACTCCTGTCATTTTTATATAGCTTTACATGGGAGTCCCTCCCCCGGGGGAAAAGCACACCATTCTGGACAAAGCAGATGTGATCTGCACTGAAAATCTTGAGCATGTTGAGGAATGGGCGAGCGCACAGCCATTGTCGGAACAGTGGTTGCAGAGCAAAGCGGACAGGTGCTGCCGCATGGTAGGGGACTACGAACAGCCTATAGACTGCTATCAGTTGGCAGTGATTTTTGAAAGTTTTTATCTCATTTTCATTAGTTTTAAGAGTCCTAATTTTCGGCTTTGAGGCTAGTTCTTTAAATCGATGTGGCCATACACACATGCACAGTACACCACCCAAACGGAGGATGGTACACCTGTGGTATGAGTCCCACACCCACTTTCTAACAGAGAACTACAAGATTCGTTTTTATTTTAAATAAAATCATATCAACCTTAATTTGGACACTTAATATATTCTAATAAAGTATATAAACCCAAAAGTAATTCAAAGGCAATTCAACCGCCCTGTCCGTCGGTTGTGGGGGATGGATGTCGCGGTTGTATCAGTTTGTTACAATAATCGTTTACGAAAGAAAAAAAACCGCTTATTCGTTTCAGGACTTATAAACCAATCAAGACAGAAAGATAACATTTATCAAAGGTAGAGTGATATTCTTATATGAGCAAGCTTCCTGTTGCACTGCATGCATTTCCTGTTTTTCGGCGAGCTGGGCGCTTGTCACGCAATCTTTTCTTTCAGAACAGTTGCAAGCACGCCATGGGAAGACAGTTTGTATGTTTTTCGCTCACAATTTGGTATGTACCTAAGTAGAATCATTGATACTTGGTCGAAATATAAATAAGAAATGGCATAATTATGTGAATTATTGTAGCAGGAGTTGTCGTCTTTTGAAAGTATAAATGTAATGTTGATGATGTTGAGATCGTTTTGTCGGCCGTTTGCAGTAAATACAACTTGAACTTTGTCGCAAAATTAACCTTTACTATTGATTCCAAACAAAATAAACGCCACAAAAAGACACAATTACTCAAAAGCAAACTGATATAAGCGATATTAGTAATTTTAGGGGAAATGTTGGGCTGTTATATATTTTAAACGAGCTTATTGTCGTTTTAACGCTTTTGAAGGCCGTTACAAGAATGGCGTGTTTTGACCTTTGTGTCACCTTGTTTGGCGCTCAAAAATTTCGTATTTTCGATTGCCCAAAAATTTTATTGCATTTATTTGAGGAAGAAACATTGCTCTTTCTCTGGGTATGACTGATATGGCACCAAGCCATGTAGACTTGCCACAAGTCGACTTTGAGGCCGCGAAGCGGCCGAGCGAGCGACGAAGTCGCGAGAGGTCGACTTGTCTCGCTTGAAGGGTTTTCATTTGCGTTTCGCGCCAAAAATGGGGAGTGGCGTGACTTGTTAATGTAATCGAGTATTGTTTCGAAACCGAAACAAAAAAACCCGTTACCGCAAGTCACGTTTCATTGCGCCTAATACCTTGTGATTGACAGTTCTGTCCCCAAGGGCTACTCTCGGCTACGCTGATTGGTCTAAGCGCAGCGACCTGTACAGGCCCGCAAATGATCCCGGGACCGGAAATCATCCCCAAATTGGACCGCAAATGATCCCAGGACCGGAAATGATTGCTGCAAATGATACCAACAAAAATTAGGAATGGCGTGGATGTATATTCGTTAATTATCCTAAGTGAGGAAATGAGGAAAAGACAAGCGTCTCAGGCACTAAAGCAACAAAGAAAACCGGTAAACATACTGTGCGAAATAATTAAATGAACATGTGACTATATACGTTTTTCGTTTTGAAAGCGCATCGCAAAAATAAACAAAAATATTCCATGAATCTTCGAAGATGTCTTTGCTGTCTGTCAACCACTTAGAACTTTTTCCCTGTTCATGGGCTTCCATGGAAGCGCACAACATTTCTACGTATGAATTTCGGAGATCATGACACATTTGCAATTTATTAACTTTCATTTGAAAATACATTTTCTTGCAAAATACAAGCGGTAAGTTCTTGAATTACCGCAGGGCCCTTTAGGTGTAAAATGGGGTGGCAGGCCTGCACGACTCTTACCTTGTGTTTTTAATGCCATTTGCTCCTTCTGTATGTTTTGGACGGGTATTCTACATTTAGCCGTTTGTTAAGGAGGATTTTAGTGACTGTAGAGTGTAGACTGAGTTTTAAAACCTTTCAAAGGCTGCGTGCAACGGACTAGAGGTCAAGGAAAGGTGTCTGTTGTACTTCCCGTGGTGTTGCGCTTGTAGATTTTGACCTCATTTTAGCGTCTTTTCTTGCCTGGCGGTTGTTTCGTTAGTTGTTTTCGCCATTATTTATATTGGCATGTAGATTTTTCAGTATGTAGGAAAGGTTTGAATTTCTCTAACTTTTCTCTCTGAAATACCGGACATGACAGGATCTGAAATGATCTGTTGTCCGTGAATGTCTTTCCTGCTATTAATTTTATGTCATGCTGGGCCCAGCTATTTTAGATTTGTCTTTGCAGGATTTTAATTTTCAGGATCCAAGCTTTATAGCAGAGAGAGTTGTAGCTTAAAAAGCTATTCAACTTGTAGAGAGTTGAAGTTTGTCTCAGTCAATTTCTTGCACTTGCATAAAGTTAAAAATTCTCGTCTTCTCTCGTTGTCATTTCCATTGATCTTGCGTGTTTTTGGCTCAAAAGTTATACCGAGCCAGTAAAAAAAACACAGTTTTGGACTTTTCTTTATTGTGAGGATGTTGTAATTAGAAAGATTTGTTCCAGTTGAATTTTTTTGGTTGGACTGTTAAAATTTATTACTTGTCTTAGTCCTGTTTGAAACATTGAGGATTTTTCCTTCAATTGGCGCACACTTTAGGCGCTATAATGATATAAGTAAAAAAAAATGTTCCAGTTTCATTACTAAATTGTTCTGTGTTATTGAACTGTTAGATTGTATTTCACGACGTTTGATACCATTTTCAAAGTTGAGAACTTTGTTTGCTAATAGTTCAAATACTGTACATTTTGCTTGCGTTACCTATGATAACTGCTGCATAAAATAACTGTTGTAATAAAATAACCGTTGCATTATTAAGAAAAAAAAATGGATTCTAAAAATTTTAAATCCACTTTCCAAATTTCCGAGTCCACACTTTTCCTCCCTTTACGGCGAGGCGATCATTTCCGGCCTGGGGATCATTTGCGATACAATCTGGGGATCATTTGCGGTCCTGGGATCATTTGCGGTCCAATTTGGGGATCATTTCCGGTCCTGGGATCATTTGCGGGCCTGTACAGACCCGTTTTTGGGTCGCTAAAAATGGCGCCAATCAAGTGTGAAAAGTCCTTCGTCCGGCGGTCTATAAATAAAGAAGAAGGACTTTATTGAAAGTCTACAAGCCATGTACCAAGTTATGATTTTGGCCTCTGGAGTTTGCTATTTTTTTGACTCGCGAAAATCGTTAAAATAAGTAAAATTATTAAAAATCTCAAAAATATAAAGTAAACGGTCGAATTAAACAATTTAACATTTAAACTATTGGTGAATGCGTGCTTTTCTTAGTTAGGTACTAACTTGTGAAGTTAATTTCATTTTAAATTTTTAGGCAATATTTAAGTAATGCGTGGTGTGGAGCCCGTAAAATCGATGCGAGAGCCGCCGAACCGACTTTGTCGCCGTTCGCGTAAAATAAAAATCTAATCGAACTGAAAGTTATTTTTCTTTAAAGAGTTTACGTAGACCTATATTCTAACAAAGTTTGGGGATTTTCATTTTTTTCATTTTGCACACCTCCAGGCGATATTTACGGACGACCGCTCTTAACCACTAGACCATCAAAGCTGTGGCCGATATTATAGCTGAATAAACTATTTAGAGGGTTCCGAAACAAATTAGAAAAAATAAAACTGCACAGTATAAAAAAAACTGCTTCTTATTCGTATTCGCAAAAACATTCTTATTGCCGCTACATCGCTAGACTCTATGTCTATATCCCCCACTTTAAGTTTTAATTTCTTTAGCGGTAGCTTTATTGTTAGTAGCTTTGCTATTGATCTGACGTTATATACTTTTAATAATTAGTAGATTATAATTAGACAAGTTTCGAATTCGCCATGGCCACTGAATGAAAGCATTGAAGACGCGTTTTTACAGGGTTAGACTCGACCTGATATAAAATATTTACAAATTCAGGCGAGAAGATGATCTGTTTAGAGCTCTGCCTTTTGTTTAATTTTCAAATTTCACGCACCTTCTGCCGGCATTTGTGAATATTTTACATCAGGTCGAGTCTAATCCTGTAAAAATGCGTTTTCAATGCTTTCATTCAGCGGCCATGGCGAATTCGAAACTGGTCTATTTATGCACAGACAAGTTTTATCGCCAAGCAGGCAAATTTCGCAAAAGTTGTATTTTCTACTAGTGCTCTCGTCGGCATTAAATGATGGCACCCCGTAAAGAAGCGACATCGGAACAAAATGGCAAGTCTCCCTTATCCCTGTTGTCCTCCTTTCATTTCTGAATCATTATCTGAACAAGGATGACAACAGCAATGTGATAAATAATAGGCATGTTAACTTAACAAATACATAAAGTAACGCTACTCAATCCACTCTCATAATTACAAACAAACTTATGTGTCAAACTTACAATGTCCTCAACTTCGTGTTATTTGAGAACATCCCAGGCGAAAGCTTCTCTATTTTATTGTTCCGTAAATACCTGCAGAAAAATTAATGATTTTAGTATATCAGTGCAAAGAACGTATTTTTGATGCCGTAACTTACTTAATACTCGTTCTAATTAGGAGAGTACAAGTAGTGGTGTAAGGTCATTTTACGCATTGTTACTGCGTTCCCTTTGCGTTCCGTATGCGTCCCGTGTGCGTTCCCCTCATTAGCTATGCTTAATCATGACGTCACAATATGCCTTCCTGCATACTAATTTAGATTTCCCAGTTTAATAAATGAATATTAATAATCGGATTCCCTTTCATGACGTCGCCAATTACCAATTCCTTTTGTCTTCCTGTATACTAATTTGGATTTCCTGCATACTCACTTGGATAGGTAAGTAATTATTTTCTTTACCTATTCCAACACACTAGGAACAATAAGCCGGCCCAAACTTGCCCGCTTTATACCAACTCACGTCAAAACGAAACACACAACTAACACAGATATCCTTTACAGACACAGATCAAAACAACATGCCTTGACCAGGACTCGAACCTGGGTTGCTGCGGCCACAACGCAGTATCTTAACCACTAAGACCATCAAAGCTGTGGCCGATATTATAGCTGAATAAACTATTTAGAGGGTTCCGAAACATTCAACTTTAGAAACAATAAAACTGCACAGTATGAAAAACCGCTTCTTATTCGTATTTACAAAAACATTCTTATTGCCGCTACATCGCTAGACTCTGTGTCGATTTTCAGTTTAAGTTTTAATTTAAATAGCGGTAGCTTTATTGTTAGTAGCTTTGCTTTTGATCTGACGTTATATACTTTTAATAATTAGTTGATTATAATATATTAAGGAAGCTTATTTTTTTATTTGTAAGCCCAGTTGTTTCTTTGGGCTTCCTTGATCTTAAAGTTTATATTTATTTACTGTGACTGTTTACAATATATGGCAATAAACTAAACTTGAAACTTGAAGCTTCAACGTTCAAACTTTTAATTATACGAACTTACACTGAATTTGCATGAAAAATTAGCTCCTCGGAAAAGTAAACAAAGCAGCCAATTACATGCGTTACTTAAACAATAAACCCGGACTTTGTCTAAGTTCAAATCAGTTTAATAATAACAAAACGCATTAAAGTTTCATCAAATCATTATGTCAACAAAAGCTGTTTTGGAAACCGCCAAACGCAGCAAGAAAGTATTATTATTCCTAAGTTGAGTGTTCCTTCAAAGGTGCGAAACGCAAGTTAATTTTGATATGTTTTAAATTGGAGATTCAAGAAAATTAATACATTAGCACCCATTTAATCGCTTTTTGAAAACATGCGAAAGTACCGTGTCCTGGTTGGCTTTTATTTCCCAAGTCCATACCGAAACGTTTTAAATTTCTATTGAAATCTGCTCAGTAAACAAATGTTGGCTAGCAAAGAAATAAAAAAAACACTTTGCGGTTTTAATCTTCCTTTTCTCCAGCGACATTAAATTAGGTTATTGGACAATTCAGAGTGTTTTAAATATAGGCGTTTTATATATTTATATATCACAAGTTTTAGTCATAAATATAGTATAGAACACACAAATAAACGTTTGTTTTTGTTGCCAGAAATTCTAGTTATGTTGCAGATTGATTGTCCTAGATAAGTAGGACAGAATAATTGAAAAAAAAACAATAATTGAAAAAAAATCAGTATCATAGTTTATCTTATCATATTTAAACCCAGAAACCTTGATGTGTGACATCATAAAATGAGACGTCAAAATTACTTCGTAGCTTTATATAATCTAAACTTCTCCGATTTGTTTCAACACTAAGAACTTTCCTTTGCAAAATTCTAAGTTTTACTTGCGGGACACTGAAATTTCATCAAATTGTTATAACTCGAGAATAATTTGTCATTGCGAGTTACGGTTTTCGTTGTATTTGTCCCCAAGTCAAGCTCTTACAGAATGATATATTTGGTGATATGAAATTAGAAACTTTGTACCGCGTGTTTTTGTGACGTCATCAATTATTGGACAGAAATTTACATTTCGTATTTATTTAACCATTAAAATGATTTGGAGAACAACGAATTTAAGTGAGGAAATGTGAAGAACAAGGAAAGTTAGCCGTTTGAAAATCAAACTAACCAAGTGCTGGAAATGGGGCGTGTCAGTTCTTTCACAGTGTCGCACCGTGTTTAAGCAACGATGCATTTGGCTCTTCCCAATTCCTTACATTCACCCCACTAAATATAGTCCATAAATTATCAACAGCTACCACAACAAAACAAAACTTACAAATAATTCAGAATGGTTAGTTCGAAGAATACTCTTTCCGGCAGCTCCACTATTTCATTGTAATCAAGATCTCTAGAAATGTCAAAGGTAGAGAAAAGTTAGCAGTTGTTTACAGAAATTAAATCACAAGTTGTTATAAGCATTATGTGATCCTCAAGTGGCCATTTCAATCAATAAACAAGTTTCGCCATGGCCGCTGAATGAAAGCATTGAAGACGCGTTTTTACAGGGTTAGACAACACCTGATGTAAAATATTCACAAATTCAGGCGAGAAGATGATCTGTTTAGAGCTCTGTCTTTTGTTTAATTTTCAAATTTCACGCACCTTCTGCCGGTATTTGTGAATATTTTACATCAGGTCGAGTCTAATTCTGTAAAAATGCGTCTTCAATGCTTTCATTCAGGGGCCATGGCGAATTCGAAACTGGTCTATTTATGCACAGACAAGTTTTATAGCCAAGCAGGCAAATTTCGCAAAAGTTGTATTTTCTACTAGTGATCTCGTCGGCATTAAATGGTGGCACCCCGTAAAGAAGCGACATCGGAACAAAATGGCAAGTCTCCCTTATCCCTGTTGTCCTCCCTTCATTTCTGAATCATTATCTGAACAAGGATGACAACAGCAATATGATAAATAATAGGCATGTTAACTTGACAAATGCATAAAGTAACGCTACTCAATCCACTCTCATAATTACAAACAAACTAATGTGTCAAACTTACAATGTCCTCAACTTCGTGTTATTTGAGAACATCCCAGGCGAAAGCTTCTCTATTTTATTGTTCCGTAAATACCTGCAAAAAAATTAATTATTATAGTATATCAGTGCAAAGAACGTATTTTTGATGCCGTAAATTACTAACTAGTCGTTCTAATTAGGAGAGTACAAGTAGTGGTCTAGGGTCATTTAACGCCTTGTTACTGCGTTCCCTTTGCGTTCCGTATGCGTTCCGTGTGCGTTCCCCTCATTAGCTATGCTTAATCATGACGTCACAATATGCCTTCCTGCATACTAATTTAGATTTCCATGTTTAGTAAATGAATATTAATAATCGGATTCCCTTTTCATGACGTCGACAATTACCGATTCCTTTTGTCTTCCTGTATACTAATTTGGATTTCCTGCATACTCATTTGGATAGGTACGTAATTATTTTCTTTACCTATTCCAACACACTAGGAACAATAAGCCGGCCCAAACTTGCCCGCTTTATATCAACTCACGTCAAAACGAAAAACAACTAACACAGATATCCTTATATATATATATATATATATATATATATATATATATATATATACTTGAATTGTAGAGAAGTCAACAAACAATGCCAACCACAAAGTCCTAAAATGAAGGATCACTGGAAGCGATCGTGGAAACTTGAATAATGTTGAAATAAACTAATTGTAAAGGTCAAGAAACCAACTTCATATAGGTCTTTAGCTGTATTTGCTCTACGTTTCGGCCGTCGCGGCCTTCCTCAGGAGCGTACACTAGTTTGACAATAACGGTAACGGTTAGGTCAATATCAATATTAGGTCAATATCAATATTAGGTCAATATCAATATTGACCTAACCGTTACCGTTATTGTCAAACTAGTGTACGCTCCTGAGGAAGGCCGCGACGGCCGAAACGTAGAGCAAATACAGCTAAAGACCTATATGAAGTTGGTTTCTTGACCTTTACAATTAGTTTATATATATATATATATATATATATATACCTGGATTTTTCAACAGGTGGTCAACGAAAATTACAGCAATTTCACTACAACTAGCCCAAACAAGGGTTTTTATGAACCCAATCAGCCCGAAAATCACAGTTATTTCAGCTTCCTACATCTACAGATACTAAGGATGTAAGGATGTTCTGTGCAAGTTTTCAGCTCATTTGAGGTACACGGTGGTCGGTTGCTAGGGCTTTTCCTCCCGCACCTCTCAAAACTGAGAGTTTTAAGCTATAGACAAAAGTAGAATGCATCGAATCTAACGAAACTTGGAAGGAAAATAGGTGGATAAATTACCTATCAGTTGGTGATTATTTCATCCCATTTGACTGCTATTGTGACGTCATAAATGATGTCCAAATTTGGCATCAGAATTAAAATTCAGGAAAAAAGTGTGAAAAATATTGTATTAGTTTTCATTATAGAATTCTATGATTTTTGGTGAAAACCCCATCTCAATCGGATAAAAAGGCGTAAAGTTACAGCTAATTAAGGAAATTCAAATTTCCCGCCAAATGACCATATATGGTCAAACTTTAGGGGTATTTAAACGCGAAAACAATGAATGTAGTCGCAACGGAGAAAAGACAAAGTTGCATAAAATCAAAATTGTAGTTTTTTGAGTTTAAGATGTGTGGTCTATGATACGGGTTTCGTCACGAATTACGTCAATGTGACGTCATAATGACGTAATTCGTGATGAAATACGCGTCATAGTACCATACATCTTAAACTCAAAAAACTACAATTTTGATTTTATGCAACTTTGTCTTTTCTCTGTTGCGACTACATTCATTGTTTTCGCGTTTAAATACCCCTAAAGTTTGACCATATATGGTCATTTGGCGGGAAATTTGAATTCTTTAATTAGCTGTAACTTTACGCCTTTTTATCCGATTGAGATAGGGTTTTTCACTAAAAATACTTTTTTTCTGTCGCAAATATGTCTGTAAAGTTTTGAACACTGCTTTTCAAATTTTTAATGTTGTTACTAAAAATAGGTGGCACTTATGACGTCATAATTTCAAGAAAAGCCAAAAAAGCCTTCACAATGGTAAAAATTTAAAGAAAAATTTTCTCCAATTAAGATGTTCTAATGTTTTGCTTCATTTAGAATATAAACTACTCCTCTGTGAGACAAAAAACGAGATTTAGAACTTTGCGGGAGGAAAAGCCCTAGCAACCGACCATCGTGGTAATTTTCAGTTTTTTATGATTTTTTTTCAGAAAAAATCCCAAATGGCGCCCATGACTCCTGTATGCCACAAAAAAAGAAAAAAAATGGGAAAATAGTACATCTAGCTACGACTTCACGCGAAAAAGTGACGAAACAGGAGGAAAAAAATGACGAGAATCGTGAAACTGGCCTTGTTAGATCAAATCTTCTCTGGAAGCACTGTGAGTATCGCACCCCATATTTGGTGTGAAAGTTGGACAGGCCCGTACCGGGAGTTAATGTTTGGCCGGCCAAAGGTTAGTGTTAGGGTTACTGTTTGACCGAGGGTTAGGGTTAGGGAAAGACCTAGGGTTGTGTATGAACATACCCAAGGCTCGCACCCAGCACATTCTTCTTGTAGATGTGTATAGCTGTGAATATATGTTTTCCCTGTGATATGGTCGTAGACGAAATGATACAGCAAAAAGTTTAGTATTCTTAGTATTCATAGTGAAACTTAAGCGATACGAAGGACGCCGCCACATGACGCGGGGAGCCTTGGATTGTGAGACCGCGATATATCGGCCCGAGGCAGGGCCTTGAACGGGCAACAGCGTCGTATAGGCCGCAGTCTCGGAGCGAGTTCGATACTGCACGCGTCGATCTCTCCGTAGCGCCGATTAAAACATATTTTAGGCCCGTCAGGTGATGGAAAGACATTAAGTCCGGAAATCCGTAAGTCATCAGCACCTCTCAAAGAAACGAGACGTGTTTCTTGCCGGCTTCGGCCGAGATGAAAATGGGCCGTAGCGGACGAGAGGATCCTGCGGGAAAGTCTGGAAGCAGTTGGGATCCCTCGAAGGGCAGATTGGTGAGTTGTGGCCCATTTGCCAGCGCACGCCGTAGGCGAATTACCCGAAATCTCAAGTGGTTCCAGACTTATATTATTTTGTTGATGGTCGGGGAGGGGAACTCCATTTCGAATTGGCCATCTTGCTTCCCGGCATGTTTTGCGTCAGTGGGCGGGCAGGGAGTGTAGGTCCGCGTTGCGTGCTCGGGGCGCGCGCCGGGAACAGAGTTTTGTGCGGCCCTAAGCCGAAGTTGGGGTAGGTAAGGAGCCGGCACTGGGGAACCGGGAGTGGAGTGGCTCTGTTTTTGCCTATTTTTACGCAAAAGTTTGGGCAAATCTGTGGCATTTCTCCCATTTACTTAGACAAACTCTTGAATTTTACAATGCAAAACATGTTTTTTTTCATCGCAACTGAAGCTCCTTTGCTAGTGTAATGGTTTTCAAGCAAAAAAAGTGCATCTAGCTGCGACTTCACGCGAAAAAATGAAAACAAAAAGGAGGAAGGATGTAAAACTGGCCTCGTTATTTAAAAATCTTCTATGAAAGCACTGTAGGTATCGCAACCCATCTCTGTTGTGAAAGTTGAACTGGCACGCGTAGCGGCAGTTAATGTTTGGCCAAGGGTTAGTGTCAGGGTTAATCCAAGATGACGCCCATGACTCCTGGATTTCACCGTATTTTCAAACCTAAAATCCGAATGCAGCGAGATGCATTTTCTTGTTTTGTCTTCCTACATCTACATATCCTTAGGCTGTTCCCTGCATGTTTTCAGCTCATTTGGATGAAACCTCAGTGTTTGAGGTCCAAAAAGCTGTGTGTATTCTGGCTTTTTCTATTCTCTGAAGTCAAAATGTCATCGTATTTTCAAACCTAAAATCCCAATGCAGAAAGATACATTTTCTGGCTTTGGCTTCCTACATCTACATATACAGAGGATGTTCCCTGCACGATTTCAGCTCATTTGGATGAAACCTCAGTGTTTGAGGTCCAAAAAGCTGTGTGTATTCTGGCTTTTTCTGTTCTCTGAAGTCAAAATGTCATCGTATTTTCAAACCTAAAATCCCAATGCAGAAAGATACATTTTTTGGCTCTGGTTTCCTAAATCTACATATACTGAGGATGTTCCCTGCACGATTTCAGCTTATTTGGATGAAACCTCAGTGTTTGAGGTCCAAAACGCTGTGTGTATGCTTGGCCTTGTTTTCTAAAACCCCCAATATAAAAACTAAAGACAGTTGCTAGTCTTTTGTTCTCTCGCCCTCGCTCCCTTTCCCTCTTTCCTCTCTTTTCTGTGATTTTCGGGCTGATTGGAGTCATAAAAACACTTTTCTGGGCTAGTTGCAGTGAAAATGCTGTAATTTTCGTTGACCACCTTTTCAAAAATCCAGGTATATATCTCGATAGAAAGGCAACAATGATCGGTAAAAGTGCCAAAAAGCCATTTCCGGCCAAACTCAGCGCTTTCTGGAACACTCCACAGCGTTTGCTTGTTTCTCGATAGAATGGCGAGAATGATCGGTAAAAGTGCCAAAAAGCAATTTCCGGCCAAACCCAGCGCTTTCTGTAACACTCCACAGCGTTTGCTTGAGATATATACCTGGATTTTTGAAAAGGGGATCAACGAAAATTACAGCAATTTCACTACAACTAGCCCAGAAAAGGTTTTTATGACCCCAATCAGCCCGAAAATCACATAGAAGAGGGGGAAGATGGGAAAGGTTGCGTGGGCGAGAGAAGTATAATAAAAAGACTGGTTTTAACGTTTCGGCTTTCGGCCTTCTTCAGAAATTACTAAGAATTAAAAACTAAAAACTATGTACAATGATTAAGTTATACAAGTTGTGACTTATATATATTAAGCTACAAAACCAAAGGAAAACGAGGTTACGTAACATAACAAAAGAACTAAATAACAAGGAAAAATTTAACGCTAAAAATAACATACATGATGTGATAAAAACCTTAATTAATGATTGAAACAAAGAAAACTCCCTATCGAGGGCCCCCGAATAATCATATAGGTCATTGTGGGAATGACAGGACCAGCACGTCTTACCAAGTGCATGCCCCCGACAGAACGTTCAAACACAAAACAACTACAAACAATACAAAGAATAAAACAAGGAAAAGAAAAAGACAATCCTATTAGTGCAAGATACGTGCGTTTATTATTGTAGTTAATACGGTTTTTTGATCTAAATTCACGTCTCTTGTTAAGGCCATGCGGATTGAGCGTAAACAATTGGGTTGTCCAATAAGCCTCCCTAGTGAGCAACAATTGGTCGAGTTCGATACTGCACGCGTCGATCTCTCCGTAGCGCCGATTAAAACATATTTTAGGCCCGTCAGGTGATGGAAAGACATTAAGTCCGGAAATCCGTAAGTCATCAGCACCTCTCAAAGAAACGAGACGTGTTTCTTGCCGGCTTCGGCCCAGATGAAAATGGGCCGTAGCGGACGAGAGGATCCTGCGGGAAAGTCTGGAAGCAGTTGGGATCCCTCGAAGGGCAGATTGGTGAGTTGTGGCCCATTTGCCAGCGCACGCCGTAGGCGAATTACCCGAAATCTCAAGTGGTTCCAGACTTATATTATTTTGTAGATGGTCGGGGAGGGGAACAAATAGCAAATAGCCAAAAAAATGATTTTTATGACCCCAATCAGCCCGAAAATTACAGAGTGTTTTCTTCTCTCGCCCACGCAACCTTTACCATCTTCCCTCTCTTCTCTGTGATTTTCGGGCTGATTGGGGTCATAAAAACCCTTTTCTGGGCTAGTTGTAGTGAAATTGCTGTAATTTTCGTTGACCACCTTTTGAAAAATCCAGGTATATATATATATATATATATATATATATAATATATATATATATATATATATATATATATATATATATATATATATATATATATATATATATATATATAAAAACCGAAAATGTGAGGGTCAAGAGTCCAACTCCAATGTAGCTTTGCTGGTTTATTCGCTCAACGTTTCGACCATAACGGTCTTCATCAGGAGCATCTGAGGTATATACTAACTGTTACAACATTCGAAATTTAAAAAGCTTAACGGAAAGAACACACGTGTCATGCTGACGTAATAATCAGATATGGAGCTATAAAACTAAACTAAACTAAGCCAAACAATTTATTACGTAAATTTAACCAGGCTATTAATAGTAGGCTTGAATTTAGAAATCCAATAGCTTTCTCTTGCTCTTCTAATGTCTTGATTAGGATTTCTAACTTTTTCAATGACGGTTAATTTTAAATGTTTAACCCCACAGTTTTTAAAGTGTCTGACAGTGGGAATGTTCTTATGACCTGCGTTTATGTCGCTGCGATGTTGGTTTGTACGGCGATGAACGGGGTTTTTTGTTTCCCCTATATACTGATCGTCGCATTTTGTGCATTGAATCAAGTATATAACGTTGCTTGTTTGACAGGTGGTGTGTTGCGTAAGAGTGAAGGTTTCCCCTGTAGTTGTGCTTTTAACTGTTTCTGTGAATCTACCATATGTTTTGCAACATGCACATCTATTGTCTACTTTACAAGGCCAAAATCCTGGATTAGTATGTTCGGCGGATGTATGTTGCTTGTGTTTATGTGAAAAGTGTATCCTAAGGTTTCTGTTGGTTTGAAAGGAGCGGCCACATATTCTGCATGAGGTTTCTGATGTGTTTGGCGTGTCACTGCTAATGGTGGAATGGCTTGCTTGTTCACTAGGGTCGCATGGTGGTAATCTTTTGTTCGTTAGCATCTCTGACAGGTTTCTTCCTCTACGGTAGGCAACGAGGGGGCGGTCCTTAAAGATGATTTTGCATTTAGATGAGGTGTGTAGTATTTGCTGGTGTTGGTTGAGAATATTATGCAGGTTCGGCATTGCTGGATTGTAGGTTACTATAAGGGGTACACGGTTAGTGACAGGATTCTGCTTGGTTCTTAGAGCCTCTTCTCTAGTTGTTCTTCTCGCTCTCATAATGCACTCCTTGATGAGTTTGTTTTTGTAACCCCGATCAAGAAGTACATTGTGTAGTTCTCGGGCTCTCTTCTCAAAGAAATTGTTGTTAGAACATATGCGGCGTAGTCTCAGTGCCAAGCTGTAGGGGATGGACGTTTTAGTGTGACGTGGATGGCAACTGGTCCAGTTTAGATATTGATGAGTGTCAGTAGGCTTGGTGTATAGGTCAGTGCTAATCTTGCCGTTGTTGTTGATTACTTGGACGTCAAGAAATGGGATGCTTGTGGTTGATGAGGTTTGTTCAAATTTTATATGTGGATCAAAAGTGTTACATTGGTTAAGGAAATGTGTTAGTTTTTCCTCACCATGTGTCCATATGAAAAATATATCATCAATGAATCTGAACCAGAGTAAAGGGTGGTTAGCGCTTTGTTTCAGCAAGTGGTCTTCAAGACGACCCATGTAAAGGTTGGCATAACTTGGTGCCATCTTGGTTCCCATTGCTGTCCCTGTTTGCTGGATGAAATGCTTGCCTTGGAATGTGAGGTTGTTGCAGGTGAGAACTAAAGTGATAAACTGTAAGATTGTTTCTCTTTTGTCGTCTGTGAAGTTATTTTGGCGCATGAAGTAATCGCAAGCTTCTATACCACCATCATGTGGGATGTTAGTGTATAGGGATTTGACATCCCAAGTTACTAATAGTGTTCCTGTAGGTAGTGTATGAGTGGTGTTTAATTCGATGAGTTTGTTAAGAAAGTCGTTGCTGTCTTTAAGATGGGAGGGCAGATTCTCGACAAGCGGTTGGAGCTGGTCATCAACCCATTTAGAGATGTTAGCTGTGGCAGAATTGATGGTGTTGCAGATCGGTCTAGCTGGCGGTGGGCGTTGCGGTTTGTGGATTTTAGGAACAAAGTAAATATTGCCAGGTCGAGCGTTTTCCATTATTAAGTAATCCGCCGTATCGTTGTTGATTACCCCTTTCGAATGGGCCTCTTGTACAGCTTGTGATACTCTAATAGCGAAATCAGATGTTGGGTCGGCGGGTATGTGAAGGTACACTTTCTTGCCATTTTCGTCAGTGCCATTAAGTTGTTTGTACGCTTCAGTTAGATAATCCTTCCTATTTTGCACAACCACTGCTGCTCCTTTGTCAGCTTGGAAAATGGCGATGGTTTTGTCACGCTTGAGTGTTTTGATAGCTTCACGTTCCAGCCTGGTGATGTTAGAGCGCTGCTTGTTGTTAGGTGTTTGCTGTAAGATGGCACGTTCCACTGCATTAATGTAACAGTCTAGGGTTTGATCTCTGCCAGGGCTTGGGGTCCATTTTGATGTTTTTCTGTATGTAGGGCTGTCATTCTCTTTTGTTGTTGTTTCGCCGTCATTCCAAAAGTATTCTTTCAGGCGCATACGACGGCCCCATCGTTTAATATCGGTTATAAGTTCAGTTTTATTCACACTATTTGGGGTAGGCACAAACTTAAGACCTTTACTTAGTATACTGATTTCGGGTTCTGATAATACACGGTCTGAGAGGTTAATTACAGTTTTAAAGTTATTATTGGCGCGTGGTGTTGTGTTACGTCTGCCACGATGGTAATGTCTGCGGTGTTTTCGTTTGGAGGCGTGAGCTGCATTGACAGGTTTGGTATGAGCTGATGCGATTACTGAGGTATTTAAACTTGTATTCATGCTGTCACGAATTACAGCGGAGGTCGCATGCACAGTGTTTTTCATTTGAGGAGAGGTTGGTGTTGGATGCCTGTTGCTAGGACTGGAGGAGTTTTGCCTTCTGTTAGGTTTATGATGTCTGTGTACGCGTGTGGACGATTGCCTAAGATTGGGGAGTGGGTTTTGGGATTTCTGGTGATCGCGTGAGAGACTTGTGGACTTTGGTTGAGGTGAGTTTACCGCGGTTTCATAATCATTCCATATAGTCGTAGGGGACAACGGAGGTGTTGTTTCATCAGCATTGTGTTCTTGAAAGCCAAGGTGTTTGTCAAGTTTCTGCTGTTTCGTGTGAGACAGGCGGTCCCGGGTATTTTCATTTTGGATTTCTAGCCAGTGTTTAATTTCTTCGAGTTGTAGGAATGACAGATTATTACTAAGAATAGATTGTTGATTTGCAATCTGTTTTCTCAATGTCACGCATTTAGTTTCATGTGATTCAATCAGAAGGTCTAGCAATCGGTTTGAAGATTCCTTTAAAACATCAGTCCATTTATGTAGAATGTTTGAGTTACCGACCTGTGGTTCTAATCGTATTTTTAGGCCCGGTGGAGTAATATTGTGTTTTTTGTACAACGAGAGAAAGTGTTGATGTAGTTCTCTCGAAATCAACTTGTGGTGTAACTTTCGGAGTTGCCAAATAGTTTTGGTACAGTAGGTGGAAATCCCTTCTGGAAAATTAGTCGTAGGGCCAGGGTTCAGTTCTATGTCACCGCTAGCTATTAGGAGAACGAGTAGGATAGAACCGTAGTGATTCCGGGTGGTGTTGATGTGAAGAAAGGGACGCACGCTGATGGATCGACACTGCGATTTACCACGGTATAATGTAGAACGAAACCAGGAAAAAATCAGATCTTTGTTGTTAAATTCAAAGGGCTTGTTCAAAGTAAAGTCGCCGTCAATCCTTTCTTTAGAGAAAGACGTCAGAATAAAAATAAAGGAGGTAAATACAGAAATTCTTGACAGGAGCATGTTGAACGAAACTTTTTAACTGAATATTGTGACGGTTGATATCCTCAAGATGATGGAGTTAGGATTAGCAGATCACACAATTCGCGATCGTGTTTGGAGACAGTTAACTTAAAATAACCGTAGAACTTGTGAGGGGTCTCGCAAACAATGCAAATCCTTAACCAACGTAAAATGCTTGCTGGAGGATCACTAAAGCGATCGTGGACACTTGAAATAACGTAAATAAAACCGAAAATGTGAGGGTCAAGGGTCCAACTCCAATGTAGCTTTGCTGGTTTATTCGCTCAACGTTTCGACCATAACGGTCTTCATCAGGAGCATCTGAGGTATATACTAACTGTTACAACATTCGAAATTTAAAAAGCTTAACGGAAAAAACACACGTGTCATGCTGACGTAATAATCAGATATGGAGCTATAAAACTAAACTAAACTAAGCCAAACAATTTATTACGTAAATTTAACCAGGCTATTAATAGTAGGCTTGAATTTAGAAATCCAATAGCTTTCTCTTGCTCTTCTAATGTCTTGATTAGGATTTCTAACTTTTTCAATGACGGTTAATTTTAAATGTTTAAACCCCACAGTTTTTAAAGTGTCTGACAGTGGGAATGTTCTTATGACCTGCGTTTATGTCGCTGCGATGTTGGTTTGTACGGCGATGAACGGGGTTTTTTTGTTTCCCCTATATACTGATCGTCGCATTTTGTGCATTGAATCAAGTATATAACGTTGCTTGTTTGACAGGTGGTGTGTTGCGTAAGAGTGAAGGTTTCCCCTGTAGTTGTGCTTTTAACTGTTTCTGTGAATCTACCATATGTTTTGCAACATGCACATCTATTGTCTACTTTACAAGGCCAAAATCCTGGATTAGTATGTTCGGCGGATGTATGTTGCTTGTGTTTATGTGAAAAGTGTATCCTAAGGTTTCTGTTGGTTTGAAAGGAGCGGCCACATATTCTGCATGAGGTTTCTGATGTGTTTGGCGTGTCACTGCTAATGGTGGAATGGCTTGCTTGTTCACTAGGGTCGCATGGTGGTAATCTTTTGTTCGTTAGCATCTCTGACAGGTTTCTTCCTCTACGGTAGGCAACGAGGGGGCGGTCCTTAAAGATGATTTTGCATTTAGATGAGGTGTGTAGTATTTGCTGGTGTTGGTTGAGAATATTATGCAGGTTCGGCATTGCTGGATTGTAGGTAACTGTACACGGTTAGTGACAGGATTCTGCTTGGTTCTTAGAGCCTCTTCTCTAGTTGTTCTTCTCGCTCTCATAATGCACTTCTTAACAAACTCATCGAACAAATCAGGAAACAAATCAAACAACTCAAACTCGCCTCTCATCTTTCTCATAATGCACTCTCATAATGCACTCCAGGTTCGGCATTGCTGGATTGTAGGTTACTATAAGGGGTACACGGTTAGTGACAGGATTCTGCTTGGTTCTTAGAGCCTCTTCTCTAGTTGTTCTCCTCGCTCTCATAATGCACTTCTTAACAAACTCATCGAATTAAACACCACTCATACACTACCTACAGGAACACTATTAGTAACTTGGGATGTCAAATCCCTATACACTAACATCCCACATGATGGTGGTATAGAAGCTTGCGATTACTTCATGCGCCAAAATAACTTCACAGACGACAAAAGAGAAACAATCTTACAGTTTATCACTTTAGTTCTCACCTGCAACAACCTCACATTCCAAGGCAAGCATTTCATCCAGCAAACAGGGACAGCAATGGGAACCAAGATGGCACCAAGTTATGCCAACCTTTACATGGGTCGTCTTGAAGACCACTTGCTGAAACAAAGCGCTAACCACCCTTTACTCTGGTTCAGATTCATTGATGATATATTTTTCATATGGACACATGGTGAGGAAAAACTAACACATTTCCTTAACCAATGTAACACTTTTGATCCACATATAAAATTTGAACAAACCTCATCAACCACAAGCATCCCATTTCTTGACGTCCAAGTAATCAACAACAACGGCAAGATTAGCACTGACCTATACACCAAGCCTACTGACACTCATCAATATCTAAACTGGACCAGTTGCCATCCACGTCACACTAAAACGTCCATCCCCTACAGCTTGGCACTGAGACTACGCCGCATATGTTCTAACAACAATTTCTTTGAGAAGAGAGCCCGAGAACTACACAATGTACTTCTTGATCGGGGTTACAAAAACAAACTCATCAAGGAGTGCATTATGAGAGCGAGAAGAACAACTAGAGAAGAGGCTCTAAGAACCAAGCAGAATCCTGTCACTAACCGTGTACCCCTTATAGTAACCTACAATCCAGCAATGCCGAACCTGCATAATATTCTCAACCAACACCAGCAAATACTACACACCTCATCTAAATGCAAAATCATCTTTAAGGACCGCCCCCTCGTTGCCTACCGTAGAGGAAGAAACCTGTCAGAGATGCTAACGAACAAAAGATTACCACCATGCGACCCTAGTGAACAAGCAAGCCATTCCACCATTAGCAGTGACACGCCAAACACATCAGAAACCTCGTGCAGAATATGTGGCCGCTCCTTTCAAACCAACAGAAACCTTAGGATACACTTTTCACATAAACACAAGCAACATACATCCGCCGAACATACTAATCCAGGATTTTGGCCTTGTAAAGTAGACAATAGATGTGCATGTTGCAAAACATATGGTAAATTCACAGAAACAGTTAAAAGCACAACTACAGGGGAAACCTTCACTCTTACGCAACACACCACCTGTCAAACAAGCAACGTTATATACTTGATTCAATGCACAAAATGCGACGATCAGTATATAGGGGAAACAAAAAACCCCGTTCATCGCCGTACAAACCAACATCGCAGCGACATAAACGCAGGTCATAAGAACATTCCCACTGTCAGACACTTTAAAAACTGTGGGGTTAAACATTTAAAATTAACCGTCATTGAAAAAGTTAGAAATCCTAATCAAGACATTAGAAGAGCAAGAGAAAGCTATTGGATTTCTAAATTCAAGCCTACTATTAATAGCCTGGTTAAATTTACGTAATAAATTGTTTGGCTTAGTTTAGTTTAGTTTTATAGCTCCATATCTGATTATTACGTCAGCATGACACCTGTGTTCTTTCCGTTAAGCTTTTTAAATTTCGAATGTTGTAACAGTTAGTATATACCTCAGATGCTCCTGATGAAGACCGTTATGGTCGAAACGTTGAGCGAATAAACCAGCAAAGCTACATTGGAGTTGGACTCTTGACCCTCACATTTTCGGTTTTATTTACGTTATTTCAAGTGTCCACGATCGCTTTAGTGATCCTCCAGCAAGCATTTTACGTTGGTTAAGGATTTGCATTGTTTGCGAGACCCCTCACAAGTTCTACGGTTATTTTAAGTTAACTGTCTCCAAACACGATCGCGAATTGTGTGATCTGCTAATCCTAACTCCATCATCTTGAGGATATCAACCGTCACAATATTCAGTTAAAAAGTTTCGTTCAACATGCTCCTGTCAAGAATTTCTGTATTTACCTCCTTTATTTTTATTCTGACGTCTTTCTCTAAAGAAAGGATTGACGGCGACTTTACTTTGAACAAGCCCTTTGAATTTAACAACAAAGATCTGATTTTTTCCTGGTTTCGTTCTACATTATACCGTGGTAAATCGCAGTGTCGATCCATCAGCGTGCGTCCCTTTCTTCACATCAACACCACCCGGAATCACTACGGTTCTATCCTACTCGTTCTCCTAATAGCTAGCGGTGACATAGAACTGAACCCTGGCCCTACGACTAATTTTCCAGAAGGGATTTCCACCTACTGTACCAAAACTATTTGGCAACTCCGAAAGTTACACCACAAGTTGATTTCGAGAGAACTACATCAACACTTTCTCTCGTTGTACAAAAAACACAATATTACTCCACCGGGCCTAAAAATACGATTAGAACCACAGGTCGGTAACTCAAACATTCTACATAAATGGACTGATGTTTTAAAGGAATCTTCAAACCGATTGCTAGACCTTCTGATTGAATCACATGAAACTAAATGCGTGACATTGAGAAAACAGATTGCAAATCAACAATCTATTCTTAGTAATAATCTGTCATTCCTACAACTCGAAGAAATTAAACACTGGCTAGAAATCCAAAATGAAAATACCCGGGACCGCCTGTCTCACACGAAACAGCAGAAACTTGACAAACACCTTGGCTTTCAAGAACACAATGCTGATGAAACAACACCTCCGTTGTCCCCTACGACTATATGGAATGATTATGAAACCGCGGTAAACTCACCTCAACCAAAGTCCACAAGTCTCTCACGCGATCACCAGAAATCCCAAAACCCACTCCCCAATCTTAGGCAATCGTCCACACGCGTACACAGACATCATAAACCTAACAGAAGGCAAAACTCCTCCAGTCCTAGCAACAGGCATCCAACACCAACCTCTCCTCAAATGAAAAACACTGTGCATGCGACCTCCGCTGTAATTCGTGACAGCATGAATACAAGTTTAAATACCTCAGTAATCGCATCAGCTCATACCAAACCTGTCAATGCAGCTCACGCCTCCAAACGAAAACACCGCAGACATTACCATCGTGGCAGACGTAACACAACACCACGCGCCAATAATAACTTTAAAACTGTAATTAACCTCTCAGACCGTGTATTATCAGAACCCGAAATCAGTATACTAAGTAAAGGTCTTAAGTTTGTGCCTACCCCAAATAGTGTGAATAAAACTGAACTTATAACCGATATTAAACGATGGGGCCGTCGTATGCGCCTGAAAGAATACTTTTGGAATGACGGCGAAACAACAACAAAAGAGAATGACAGCCCTACATACAGAAAAACATCAAAATGGACCCCAAGCCCTGGCAGAGATCAAACCCTAGACTGTTACATTAATGCAGTGGAACGTGCCATCTTACAGCAAACACCTAACAACAAGCAGCGCTCTAACATCACCAGGCTGGAACGTGAAGCTATCAAAACACTCAAGCGTGACAAAACCATCGCCATTTTCCAAGCTGACAAAGGAGCAGCAGTGGTTGTGCAAAATAGGAAGGATTATCTAACTGAAGCGTACAAACAACTTAATGGCACTGACGAAAATGGCAAGAAAGTGTACCTTCACATACCCGCCGACCCAACATCTGATTTCGCTATTAGAGTATCACAAGCTGTACAAGAGGCCCATTCGAAAGGGGTAATCAACAACGATACGGCGGATTACTTAATAATGGAAAACGCTCGACCTGGCAATATTTACTTTGTTCCTAAAATCCACAAACCGCAACGCCCACCGCCAGCTAGACCGATCTGCAACACCATCAATTCTGCCACAGCTAACATCTCTAAATGGGTTGATGACCAGCTCCAACCGCTTGTCGAGAATCTGCCCTCCCATCTTAAAGACAGCAACGACTTTCTTAACAAACTCATCGAATTAAACACCACTCATACACTACCTACAGGAACACTATTAGTAACTTGGGATGTCAAATCCCTATACACTAACATCCCACATGATGGTGGTATAGAAGCTTGCGATTACTTCATGCGCCAAAATAACTTCACAGACGACAAAAGAGAAACAATCTTACAGTTTATCACTTTAGTTCTCACCTGCAACAACCTCACATTCCAAGGCAAGCATTTCATCCAGCAAACAGGGACAGCAATGGGAACCAAGATGGCACCAAGTTATGCCAACCTTTACATGGGTCGTCTTGAAGACCACTTGCTGAAACAAAGCGCTAACCACCCTTTACTCTGGTTCAGATTCATTGATGATATATTTTTCATATGGACACATGGTGAGGAAAAACTAACACATTTCCTTAACCAATGTAACACTTTTGATCCACATATAAAATTTGAACAAACCTCATCAACCACAAGCATCCCATTTCTTGACGTCCAAGTAATCAACAACAACGGCAAGATTAGCACTGACCTATACACCAAGCCTACTGACACTCATCAATATCTAAACTGGACCAGTTGCCATCCACGTCACACTAAAACGTCCATCCCCTACAGCTTGGCACTGAGACTACGCCGCATATGTTCTAACAACAATTTCTTTGAGAAGAGAGCCCGAGAACTACACAATGTACTTCTTGATCGGGGTTACAAAAACAAACTCATCAAGGAGTGCATTATGAGAGCGAGAAGAACAACTAGAGAAGAGGCTCTAAGAACCAAGCAGAATCCTGTCACTAACCGTGTACCCCTTATAGTAACCTACAATCCAGCAATGCCGAACCTGCATAATATTCTCAACCAACACCAGCAAATACTACACACCTCATCTAAATGCAAAATCATCTTTAAGGACCGCCCCCTCGTTGCCTACCGTAGAGGAAGAAACCTGTCAGAGATGCTAACGAACAAAAGATTACCACCATGCGACCCTAGTGAACAAGCAAGCCATTCCACCATTAGCAGTGACACGCCAAACACATCAGAAACCTCATGCAGAATATGTGGCCGCTCCTTTCAAACCAACAGAAACCTTAGGATACACTTTTCACATAAACACAAGCAACATACATCCGCCGAACATACTAATCCAGGATTTTGGCCTTGTAAAGTAGACAATAGATGTGCATGTTGCAAAACATATGGTAGATTCACAGAAACAGTTAAAAGCACAACTACAGGGGAAACCTTCACTCTTACGCAACACACCACCTGTCAAACAAGCAACGTTATATACTTGATTCAATGCACAAAATGCGACGATCAGTATATAGGGGAAACAAAAAACCCCGTTCATCGCCGTACAAACCAACATCGCAGCGACATAAACGCAGGTCATAAGAACATTCCCACTGTCAGACACTTTAAAAACTGTGGGGTTAAACATTTAAAATTAACCGTCATTGAAAAAGTTAGAAATCCTAATCAAGACATTAGAAGAGCAAGAGAAAGCTATTGGATTTCTAAATTCAAGCCTACTATTAATAGCCTGGTTAAATTTACGTAATAAATTGTTTGGCTTAGTTTAGTTTAGTTTTATAGCTCCATATCTGATTATTACGTCAGCATGACACCTGTGTTCTTTCCGTTAAGCTTTTTAAATTTCGAATGTTGTAACAGTTAGTATATACCTCAGATGCTCCTGATGAAGACCGTTATGGTCGAAACGTTGAGCGAATAAACCAGCAAAGCTACATTGGAGTTGGACTCTTGACCCTCACATTTTCGGTTTTATTTACGTTATTTCAAGTGTCCACGATCGCTTTAGTGATCCTCCAGCAAGCATTTTACGTTGGTTAAGGATTTGCATTGTTTGCGAGACCCCTCACAAGTTCTACGGTTATATATATATATATATATATAGACGGTTTTGAAGGTGCTGCCTGAGCCAACGAAAGATGTCATACCAAAAGGATCACAATAATGGATTCACCGTCCGGATTCGGTGGATATAATAAAAAACTAGTTAAAAAGACCGAAAATGGACAACTTTTGGTATAAAAAATAAAAATTTAGTTTAAAAACGTTTCGGTCTCTCGACCTTCATCAGTTATACAGACAAGTTACACATGAGACTTAAATACGGTTACAACAATGACTTAATGTTAAACTACTGATAAATTACGTAATAATCAATCGTGATCTTTAGGCCATTTGATTTAAATGCGTTATCTAAACACGTATGGACTCTGAAAGACGCTAAACAACCTTTTCAAATAAAATGGAAAGTACTCAAAAAATGTAAACCTTATAGTAACATCACCAAGAAATGTAATCTCTGTCTTTATGAAAAATTCATTATCATTTGTAGAAAGGAGCTTTGTAGCCTGAACAGGCGAAACGAATTAGCAAGTTCATGCCCCCACAGAAAACGATACGTACTTCAGAACTTTAGCCGAATAACGTAATTTAATGGTAATTGAGCCGAGTGCGTATGGGGTTGCACGCGAGGTTTCGGGAACGAGCGCATAGCGTTATATCGCGGATTTCGGACCAAAATAGCGCTCCGCTCGATTCAATTACCACTTTATTACATTAATTTTTGGAAAATCACAATTTAATTGCTTAATTACAGGATTTTAGTCAGTGATGTACCACAATTTTATTGACGCAGAAGACGGTTTGTAAAAGGTGAAACCGGATACACTTCTACATCTTATTTTGTCAAACGGCACGCATTTGCTACCTAGCAACCATTTTTGAATTTTCGTATTTTACTGCCTGTATTCCATTTTACCGGTCATTCGTTCAAGTTGCCTGATGAGTGTGGTCCTTTTAATTTTTGACCATACGAAACAGAGCTGTCGCAATAAAACGATGATTACTCCTGAAGTCTGAACTCTAATGAAGTTATAGTCAATGCTCCTCTATAGTTGAGCGCTCTACGTTATCCATTCTACTCAAGAATTTGTTTATATATATATAAACAAGCAACGCATATAATTCGGGTGTATATACCTCGTTCCATGAGCGTGAAGCCGAAAATCAAGCGCTTAAAAGAAATCCAATTTCTATCTTAAGAGCGGGAATTTATGCGTGCGTCAACATGGTTCACGGGCCAAACAAGCAACACAGAGAATGTGTGAGTACATCGTTCTTTAAGCGTGAAGCCGAAATTACGCGCTTTTAAAATGAAATCAAATTTCTATCTTGAAAGCGGGAACTAATGCGTGTCTTTAACAAGGTTCATGAAAGAAGTAAATAATATTCTTTCTTTTTTACGTTTATTTGTCTAAAGCTAACCCTCCATTACGCCAGTCGTTCGTGACCACTTGATTTGTTTACTGTTGACAAGATTTTTATGCAATTGCGTAACGCAATTGACTCATTATGTTGGTTAAAATATTTTAATACACATGGTGGCTCCTAAAGGAACCGGTTCTTTTTTGGGGGCTATTACTGTTTTGCTGTTACTTTTTTTTTGTTACACTGTCATCAGAAGGGCCGATTCTTGTCCTTACCGTTTCGGCAGGCCGTTGAGGTACAACATATTCTTGTAATCGAGGTCAAAATACAACCAGGTGTTCTTTTTCCTATCCTGATTGTTTAGGATGAAGTCCAACTGTCTGATCCTCTTCTTCGCTTTTTGTGGCGCCCAAGTTTGTGAAAGTAATATCCAGTTGGATAATAAGTCTCATGCGAAACAGCCATCGCCCAGACAAAACAACATCGGCTTAAACCTGTCTCTGTCCACAATAGCGTTGTTCCAAAAATAAATTTTCATGTCTTCCGGCCAGTTTTTCAGAGGGAAGAAGGTCTCCCCGTTGACGGTATTGAAAAGTACTGTTCTTTCTTCTGAGACTTCTTTCTTAGAAAGGTATCGGATCTTCTCACGGTAAAAAAGTAGCGTGGCCATCGTTCCGAAGAGAATGGTATCCCGAGACTAAGAGCTTATTGAACTATAGAGTAAGAATGGTCATCAATCACTTTTCGCGGCGCCGTTTTCATTCATTCAATTGCGTTGTAAGATGTATCACACCTTTCGTGTCCTTTGTAATTTCGTCACCTCCTTTCCGAATTAGTTCCAATTGTTGTCAGTAATTACCACACTTATGTCCATTTCGTGGGGCGCCATAGTATAAAATCTTCAGAAATTATGCATTAATTTTGATCGTTGAAACTTTCAAGTTTTTGCTTTACCAGAATGCCACTGTTTTTCTACAACTGTTTTCTTCTGGTTAGGGGAATACTAAAGCAACATTTTGTTTCCGTAATGAGCCGGTCCAATTACACTGAATCGACACTTTTTTTGACATGTTCGTTATGGAATCCTTGATTGTAATTCTGAACTCTTTTAATGAAAACTTTCACTTCTGTAATCCTGCTCGTACAACTCGCTCAAATCTCCCCCAGCCAATTCCTGTAACGCAATATGACACAACATCTCTCCCTTCCTCTAGGAATGAGAAGGGTAGATGTCACTATGAACTAAAAAACAAACAAAAACAGAAAACTCAAAATATCTTTCTCTTAGATTATTTGTCCAGATAATGTTCAAGTCACAGGGTCCTTAAAACGTTCAGGCAAATGTGCAGACCACACAGTCCTTGAATGTTCAGGGAAATGTTCAAGTCACAAGGTCCTGGAAATGTTAAGGCAAATGTTCAAGTCACCTAGTCCTTGAAATGTTCAGGCACTCTTCTTTTACTTTCAGATCTGCGAAGTGCAGGTGGTGCTTTTGCTTTATCCTCAACTGCTTCATCTGCTTCATGATATCCTTCAGCTGCATCAGCTGTTTTAATGTTGGATGTAAATTGTTCTTCTTCGTCACTTGGAATGAGTTGTACTGGCATGCTTGAAGGTACCTTTTTGAAAAATGATACATTTTTGGTTACAGTACGTTCTGCATTCTGAGCCGTAATCATGCTTACTTTCTTGTCTTTTATATACCAAGTGGATTAGGTTTAAATGGTGTAGAGATCTTGTTCTGCTTGGGCTGTTTTATCAATACTTTGTCACGAACGCTTAAGTCTGTGTTTTTGGCATGGCTGCATCTATCCGGATATTCTTTCATCTCTGCCTTTCCCTTGGCATCAGTTTGTCTAACCTCTGCAGGTTCCTGATCGTGTTGTACCTGAGGTAGTGTGAACTTGAGTTTTCGTCTTTTTAACAACTCAGCTGGAGACTTTCCTGTGGTGCTGGGGGGGGGGGGGGGGGCATGTACTGCCGAGGAAAAGTGAACAGCTCTTGCCTCCAGTTCTTGCTTTATATGACGGCTGTCCTAATTGCTTTCTCTAGTGTTCTCATCAGTCTCTTCACCTTCCCATTTGCTCTGAGCCACACAGGAGTTATTCTGCGATGAGTAAAAACAAGGTGAGTGACAAACTTTGGAAATCTTCGCTGTTGAATGGTGGACCATTGTCAGTTCTTACTACGTTGGGAATTCTTTGTCTAGCAAAGATACGACAAGGTGTGGAATTACTCCTTTTGCTGATGTTGACCTCTTGATCTCAACTTCTGGATATCTGCTGAAGTCGTCATCGGTCACGACTAACAAGTACTCTCCATTTGGAAAAGGACCACATGGATAGCTCTTACCATGGACCTTGTGGTAGTGGGGACATCTCAGGAGGCTAAGAGACCAGCTTTGGATCATGGTTTGCAGCTTGACATTGCAGACTCTCTTACCATTTCTTCATCCATTTTATCTATCTCTGGAAACCACATTGAATCTCATAGAAGACACTTCGTCTTGACGATGCCTTGATGTCCACTAGCTTTGATGTTCACTAGCTTTGATGTCCGCTAGGGGCTAGCATTATCAATCCCTGTCGTAGTCTTCCAGGAACTGTTATACGGGTGCCTCTCAGAATTACACCATTTGATACTGACAGCTCCTGTTTGATCTTTTGGTATTAACCAACATCATTTTCGACTTCGTGCCCCTTTTGACTTGTTATTGACAGCTTCTGTAACGTTTCATCTGCTGCTGTCGCATCTTTGATCTCTTGATGGATAATAGCAGATGGCACAGCATTAGTGGTCACAAAGTTGACATAGGCATAAATTGCTGACAAATGACTGGGGGTCTGTGACTGCTTGGGATCAGGATGACGACCTCTGTAATCGGCTGGGTTGTCTGCTCCTGGCTTGTAAACAACTGTAGTTTTATATGGCTTAGACGCAGCTGTAGCCTTTCAAGTCTCATAGTTGTCTTGCAGTTGTCCTGCCTGCTTCAGTTGCATTATTGGGAAGACTGGCATTGGTAAGGAATGAAACTTTCTTGTTTTCTGCACTGATTCCGTCTGCAGAGAAGTGATGGCCAAAGAAGTCAATGGATGATTGGTTGAACAGACACTTGTCAGAGCTTACAGTTAGATTGTTTTCTCTCCTTCTCTGAAGTACAGCTCGTAGGGCATCATCATGATCAATTTGGTTATTGCCAAACACTAATATATATACATAGCCCAAGCCTAACAGCGTCGCACTTTGAACAAACTTAACTAAGGTGAAACTTAACTGAGGTGAAAGGTTGGAAGCACAAGAATTAAGATTGACGAACGGGCTATTTTCAATTAGCAATTCTCAAAAACAGTATTACGCGACCGTCTGCACAGTACATTTTTATAGACCGTACAAAAGTTCACAAAAACAACTTTTCTCTGCCTAGAATAACTAGTACCACTAGTTTCCGAATAAAATACAGTTTATGTTTGTCAAAAATTGCCCGAGAAACTGATTTGAAAATCAAAAATTGCAAAAATACACAAACATATTTGCATAAGGCGATGCGAGTGAAGATAGAACTGTACTATAAAATCAAAGTCTTGTTTTGTTTACATAAAATCGCTTTTCAATCTATCTAATGAATAAACAAACACATAAAAATGGACAACAATCTTCTTTCGAAAAAGTTTATTCAAATCTCCATTAGTTTACGTTTAAAAGCAAAACGCGTACCATTTAACTATAGCTCATCGAGTTCAAGCTTTCTTCGATGAAATTCAAGAGATCGATGCAACTGAATTTAAGCACGTTTTAAAATCAATTCTCCAAAACTAGCAATAACACTAATAAAAAGTCAATCACAGATTGATATCAACATAAATTCTCATCGAAAACTGTAATCTGTTTTACCTTTAAGTCCCTCGCTTGCTTGGAAATTCAAATCTCCACTTCTGGTTCTGAAATCCGTAGAAAACAAACATCTCCCGCATTGATAAAAACGTAATACATGAAGTTCCTCGAAGCAAGATTTTATCCCTGAAAGCTCGTCTTTTTCCACTAAAGCGGCTTCTGAGTATACCTTAATTAGTATCCCTGTCTTGAGTAGCAAACCGCGAAAAAATGCAGGAAAATAACGACTTTAATTCTCCGCTAGAAACAACAAAACAACTAAAGTGTTAACCGAGCTCACGGCTGTATGGCCGCGCGAAAAACAAAGCCTTGCTTTCAAGATCCCGGATGTTGTTCCAACACGGTGGGCGGGCGGGCAAACACGCGCCCGCGAAACATTCCGCTAGCCATGACCATGAAAAATGACGGCATTGGTTCTATGAGTATGGAGCTGCGCAGCCAGGCCTTCGGCCTGGCCAGTGCTCCGCTATTATGTCGTCAGATACGTTTATTGCGCCTTCGACTCCCTATAGCACTTATATAGGCTTCTGAAATATATCAGCCGCTGAGTTAACTCCAAAACTGAGTCGCTTGCATCGAAATAAACCAATGTGCGTGGCGAAAGTAGTAATGCCTCGGGAATTTTCTTCCAGCTCAAGTTGGTGATAGCCTTGGTTTAAGGTGGCTCGACTGGGTTTATGAGCGACGATACCTTTTAGCTTTGAGAAACTTGTGTACCACCACAAACGAGCCAACGGAAAATCGATTGCAACAGCTGTACAAGAGAAAGATTAAAGTTTCAGATGAGGTTAGTTTTATGAAAATCGGAGTTGCCAAAGCAACGTTGTGACGTCACTTCCTGTTTTACATAATACCGAATTACTTGACATAAAGAGATAATTTTGGAAAACGCTCTCTGGATCTTCGACCTGACGTACTTGTCCTGAGGTCTACAAAATTTTACAAATTTCTATGGAAGCGTTTTCGAAAAAATTTCGAGTGAAGTTTTAAGGTGTTAAAATACAACAAAAACAAAACAATTTTGAAATGTTATTAAAGCTTATGTCTACAGGGCTTGATGAAATAATGTTTTGGTCTTATATGAATTTTATACCATCCAAATACCTTAGGTGAAAATCTCAAGGAAATCGCTGCGTTTGGATTTCAGAAATATTACCTTGAATATGAACTGGCCTTGAGTGTTATTTCGCTTTTACATCAAAAGTTGACCCTACACTTATTAAAATTGTCATGAATTAAAAAGCGAATGATGAATTTTTTTAAAACTTATTCCTCGTGAAGATTAATTAATGTTTAATACAATCTCCAAGTTTCAAATTCATTGAAACATTCTAACGCTGTCAATTTTTAGCGACAACTCAGAAAAATATTGAGCTGATTTTCGCGCATGTGGCTTGTTGTTTCATTATGCATCTCCATTGTATGAAATCGCCGTGGAATTGTAGTTTTCAGTACATCATGAATTCATGTAACACTTAAAACAAAGCAATGTTTATGAATTGTGTTTATGAATTCATTATGTACTGAAGTTTACAATTGTATGGCGATTCGAGACAATGGAGACGCATAATAAGATCAACAAATCACTTTCATGAAAATCAGCTCAATATTTTCCTACGTTACGTTGAGGCTGTAAATTGAATTAAATTTAATTAAAAAAACTAATTTTAATTCGTCAACTAAGACAAAACAGCACGATAATGAAGAGCCTTCTGATTTTATACGGAAGGATATGAATATGAATTGTAACCTTTTACTTTGTAAAGGTCTTCGATCAGCCATACCTGTTTCTTCAAAAAGTAAGTAAATTAATGTCAGACTAATGGACTCTTTGGGATTCTATACAACAATACTTTTTACTATGCGACTTCGGCAAAGAGCAAACTGTACTACAATTTGCTTATTCAGCTAAAAGCTACATTTCCAAAACGGGCAAATTTTAAAAGTTGCAAGATAATTTTAATATTGACGCTATAATTTATCTAAGTTCTATCTTCTACCAACAACTGTTACTTTTTAAACGTATTTGAGAGACTTCCAATAGCCCTTTTCACGGTTAACTCTGCATTACAATGAAATCTAGCATGTATGTGAGGCAATTTCGGGCTATTTTGCAGTTTTAGCCACGTTGGATAACATTGTAATGCAAATGAGAAAAATCAACCGTGAAAAGGGCTATTTATATACTTAATTACATAACGTGTGACTAATATACTTATAAAGAAAATGGGTAAAGCAGATTTCCATTTGTGTATTTTTTGTTATTTAAATAAGGACGATGTAGAGCATCTATTATTTGCCGGGATTGTCCATGTTTTCTAATGTTTTGAAACACTTCGAGTTTTTTTGGATAAACTTTATGAAGATGAAAATTAGTTTTACTGTACGAGACATAATTGTAGATGTTAGCGGTAAGAATTACGAGTTCTTGTCGCAAAAGTAGTATTAAACCAAACATAAAGTTGTTCAAAGTTAACTGTTACATCAAAAAGTATGACAGAATTATTTATTGCTCAAAAGAATAATTAACTAGAGAAATTTAATAAGAAATGGTCAGGATCTTCAGGCCTGAGAAGTTAATGTACAAAATAATGCATCCGGTGCGTCTGTTTGTTGTAAGGAATACCCGGTAAAAAAAGTTACTTGACAATTTTTTCTACTAATTAGTCCAAATGTTGTGTCATGTATATGTTTTGTGTTACGTGTTAATCCACTGTTATTACTCACTGTTATTTATTGGAACCGAATAAATAAAGTAACAGAAAAAAAAAAAAAGACTATGTCCAATGCGCAGTTCGGGGTAAATGCCAAGAACTTTCCCGGCACAACAAGCCTAACTTCTCACTTCTTAATTTCTGCGACCTGTGCACGGAGTTTTATTTCCGTGTTTTCATCTAAAACCTTCCTCATCAAACGTGCAATTCTATCGGTACAGGACATACAAGAGTTTTCTGTTCAAGCTCTTCCTTCACACGGTACACACCAACTGCATTGTAATCGTATCCGGCCTTGGTATCCATTTCACACTCGAGCATGTTATTGACAACGGAAGATAACGTTGAAAGCGAGGTTGACATTCTAGATTCAGTTGTACAGTCGAACCTCCACTAGCGGACACCTCCCGTAAGCGGACACCAAACCATGGTCCTCTCCAACACTACATTTTTAATCTCCAGTAAGCGGACACGGACACCTATTCGGACATAGTCTAAAATAACCTTCCGTAAGCGGACAGTGAACGACATCAAGAAAATGTCTAACAAAATATGTTCGGTTAAATGGTTTTAATTGTGCTTGACTTAATTAAACAAAAGCAAGGTGTGAGTCTGAAAAGTACAGTTACATGTAGATAACTGGTTATTTCGCTTCCAAGGTGTCGGATATATTAATAGACCTTAAAGATCAGGAAACCGCGAAAGCAGACACTCGTCGATTGTCTTTTCACGTACCAAAGGAGACTTTTCGTTTTAGAAAATAACTACGTATAAGGTACATAAAACATGTACTTCTTCGGTTCTGTTCACCTCAGAATCATGGCGGATTGATTATGTTACTGTTTTTAAATTAACCGGTTTGATTGGACTGTTCTGACAAATAATAGTATAATATTTACAATTTGACCGGTCGGCCGGCCAGTTCCGACAAGTGAAAAGCGCCGTAAAATCACCCATGGCCAACCACTTTCACCGAACTACACCTCCATCCCTACCACAGCCACAGCAAAGACGAAACATAATCTTAAATTGCCAGGAGTAACAAAATACATTTATTCAGTAGTAATATTACCGTCCCAGCCTAGTAAAAAAAATAGCTGCCTTCGCATTACGAGGCTTATTAACACGATGTACAATAAATTGTGTTATTTCGATACCGGGGCATCTTTATTAAGCAGCTAATATATCACATTATCTGAAGACGAATGTTCTTCCATCACGATTATGATAAAAACAAGGATGACAACGGCAATGTGATAAATAGTAGGCGTGTTAACTTGACAAATGAATAAAGTAGCGCCACTCAATCTACTCTCATAACAACGAACAAACTAATGTGTCAAACTTACAAACTACTCAACTCCGTGTTACTTGAGAATATTCCAGGCTGAAGCTTCTCTATTTTATTGTTCGACAAATACCTGCAGGAAAATAAATTATTTTAGTATCTCAGTGCAAAAAAGGTATTTTTGATGCTGATGATGATGTAACTTACGAACCACCAGTTCCAATTGGGAGAATTTTGAACAGATCTAGAAGTTGTGCAAAATTGCGTTCATTATAATAGAAATCGACGATACATGGAAATAATCACAGGCCACCCAAGCTGAAGCTGCGATTCAGCCAAGTTTGAATTCTCTATGGGCTTTCGTAGCGTTGCTACGCTAGGCATTCAAACCTTTTTCATGTGAAAGGTTTTCTAATCGGTTAAGCGCAGCGACAGAGAATGATCTGTATTGCTCAATGGTCAAAAGAGGTCATGGCGGAAGTATAGATTTATGACTGGTATGGCAGAACTTATGATCCACAATCTTGGTCATGCAGAAGTTTTGGAACACTTTTCCCCACAAATTGATTTTGTCGTCAGTTCCCCTCCTCTCCCCGGAAAACATGGACATTGTTTTCAGTCCAATACATAACAGATAAGTTGTATGTCTGTTGGAATTTTTTACTTAGATTTCCTCGAATTGCGTCACGTGCCTGCAGCGGTGTATATCGCCGTTAAATAAATAAATTGTAGGTAAACGATTTTTCGTTTGTCTAACAATGGAGTCACTTTAAGATGTTGATCGCGACGTTTCGACTGCCATTACTGCTAGTCTTCATCAGGCGATGAGGTCGATTGGTTACGTGTCGCTTATGCAGCACGCAGGATTTTACATCTACTGCAGTATTGCCCTATATCAAAGGTGTATCAGAGGTTCTTCGCCGCTGCCTACAACAACAAGGCGTACGCACTGTTTTCAAATCTGACACAACTCTCAGGTCACACTTAGTACGACCTAAGGACGTCCTCGACTCTAATAAACAGGACGGTGTTGTCTACAAGATTCATTGCGAATGCAGCAAAGTGTATATCGGAGAAACAGGGAGGTCTATGCATGAAAGGATAAAAGAACACGATAGAGACATACGGCTTGCTCGTACTCAAACCTCCGCGGTTTCAGAACACGCTAACAAGACCGGGCATTTTCCTATTTGGGACGAGGTTAAGTTTATTGACCGTGACCCACACTGGTACACCCGTAGAGTTAAAAAGGCCATCCACGTAAGACTTCATCCTAATAACATCAACAGAGATAGTGAAATTGAAATTCCCGAAGCGTGGATGCCTACAATCAAGAAGCATAACAGCCGACCGATATCAAATCGGACCGGAGAGGGAACAACATCTTTTCGGAATAATAATGAGGATCGAAATGCACCAATAGCAACAAGCCAACGTGCTACATAAGCGACACGTAACCAATCGACCTCATCGCCTGATGAAGACAAGCAGTAATAGCAGTCGAAACGTCGCGATCAACATCTTAAAGTGACTCCATCGTGAGACAAACGAAAAATCGTTTACCTATCTTACACACCACGATGAGCAACAAGCACATTTTTAGTAATAAATAAAATGTAATTGTTTAAATATTTCAAGAATGTGAAGTTTGAATCTGAATATTCCTCGATTGAAATATCTAAATTTCCTATAACATTCAGGTTGCGTAGAAAAGCTTTGAATTCGCTGTCGGTATATTTTGCAATAAGGCTTTTAAGTTCAACATAATTCAACATAAATATATGTTATTTACCGGCCGGGAATATGGAATATGGGTCCTTCTGTTAAGTGACACGGCGGGGCCAAACCAACACTCCAATTAAGGGATAACTTTAAATGTATTGAACGTTTTTTACCAATTAAGTGAACAAGGGACATGTGCCACGTTATTTTGACATCAAAATTGACAGCAGATATCAAATAATGACGTCACAATCATATTTTCTATTGTTTTCGAAAAAGGGATAGCAAGAGGAGTTATAAATTGAAAACTGTTTGTCACTATCAGGAATATTACATAAGATATGACATTTTGAATTTTGAAGCACGCTTTGTCGAGAACTGATCGAGTGCCCCCTCCCCTCTAGCCTTACGAAACCAAGAGTATTTTAAAAGTGATTAAAAAGTACTTTTAATGTATTTGAACGATTTTAACCTTGGGACGTACAAGGGGGGGTTGGGGGTTGCCCCCCCCCTAAAGGTTTTTCACCGATATTTTCAAGACCATTTAAGATTAGCACATGCCGTTTTCAGTAGCTGTTTATTTGTCCTTGAGACACATTTTAGTAAAAGTTTGACGACGACCAGTTGCTATGGTAACGAAATATGACGTCGTAAGTAACATGATGTCAACCCATTTTTGAAGAAAAATGCGTGTTTTTCACCTTTTTTCAGCGAAAAAACATTATATAAACTGGTACCAAAAGCATCAAAATGTTTAAATGTATGTTATTTTGCAACCCTAGCAAACAATATTTGCAATTTCCGCATTTTCCCGATAAATTTGAATTTTTAGTAGAATCCAAGATGGCGGCCATCTTGGTGGCCATTTTGGATGACGTCAAGGACCCCTAGCAGCGCCCCAACCCATAATTTTTACCTTATCTTGTAGAGCACATCGCGGACTATCTATTAGACGCAAAATATTTCCGAAATATTGCAACATCGCAGAAACACAATGGGAGGGGGGGGGGGGGGTTGCAACAATCCACCCCTTGTACCACGGTTGGGGTATACGTTTGCGTGTACGTCCGAGGGTGAACTGTAATTTGAGCTCAATATGGTGTATTTTTATATTTTAACAAAAATCATAAAATAGTGGTAAGAGTTTGAAATGTATTTGAGGTATATTTAAATGCTATTTAATAAACCGGATAGGTTTTTCCATGTATTTGCAAGCTATTTCTCGCCCAAACTACATTTCAAAATAGAGTATTTGAACACTATTTTGACAAAATGACTGCCGAACTGTTCCTCTAAATTGTTTTTAATAGACTATTTGAAAACTGTTTGGAAAAGAATCATAAAATATTGTTGATTTATAATGTAGTAACAAGTAAAAGTTAAAAATACGTTTTAAATATGATGTTTAAATACTATTTGAAATGGACATTCATTACTACGCTTTTAAATAGCTCATAAATAGTCTATTTAAAGCATCTTTGAAGTTGCAGTCATTAGTCACAGCTATTTGAAAGGCGATTTTACAATACTAAAACCAGGAGTTGTATATAATAGTATAGATTAGAAAATATTTAATACGCCATGACTGGACATAATGTATAGAAACAAATGAAAGAGGTAAGCCGTTTCCAAACTCCATTCAGACACATGTATAAGCTTAAGCTTATGTAAATTCTTCACACGAGTTCTATATATATAGTATAGATTAGAAAATATTTAGGGTATTGTACGTTTTACCACTAAGAGTCCTAAGATAATAGATAAAAATTTACCAGTCTGCGCAGAGGCACTCATTTGAATGGTTGTCATTTTCTAAAGCATTTTGAGGATTCCGTTAGCATAATCTTACTGTAATACCAGCAAAGGACTCAGGTATTGAAAGGTTTAAGAAGGATATCTAATAGAATAAGGTAAACAGGGCTGTCATTAGTAGTAAAGTTTGAAATTGACTGTTAAAGAACAACAAGCATGGGAAGCTTTCTTGAGTTTATGATTGGCTATTTTCCTTGTGTAGGCTGAAACCTTACAGCTTACAGTACGACGTGCCTTACAATGAGCACTCAACGATTTTTTTTTTACAAGTTAGCCAATAAGAAAGTGTGAGTTCAATTGATGGCCACACCTGCTCGCAAACTTCAGCACAATCAAAATGTAATCTTGTCGCTTCATGTTTATCATATGTATCTGCAGTTACGAAAATGAATAAGCTGGTCATATTGTGGAAACGTGTAGAAAGACTTGTTGAGTGCTTACAGTAAGGCGCGATGCAAGTGTAATGATGGCCTTGAGTAAATAAAACTTTAATCAAACAAAGTGGAAGCTGGTATAATTTATGGAAAAAAAGTAAATCTTAAAATATTATACATAATAAGTTGTAACTAAGGCTTTTCTCAAACTAAAATCAAATTAAGGGAGCCCATAGCACTACATTACCACATACTGCTAGAGAACAGCTCTGGTTGTGAAGCTATTACATGCACATGTATCTGCTTGATGGGCAAAGTTGAGTTTTATTGGACGTCAATCAAAGAAAAGCTGTTAATTATTTTGGATTCTGACAGGATTTCAAGCAAACGGAGCTAACATATAGACAATTGTACCAGCTAAAAGAAGTTCAAACACCAAAATTGATTTCCAAACCAGTTTAAACAAAAAGAAAAAATATATTACGGTATATCGTTTGCAGAGTTCGAGGCTGCATTTTGAAAATAAAACTTAAGTTTCACTGCAAGTAATAAATTATTTGCAAACTCAGTGATGCACGAATGGTAGGCAGATCATAAGGCCGCTACAAAATGCACAATTTTTTGTCATTTTGAATGAAATCTTCTTTTTAAATTGTAACTGACTTTGATATAGGTTGTTTTACAATTTTATTTCCTTTTCTGGTAAATTTGTCCGAAACCCAGACCGAATATAACAAATAGCGTTAACTGTTTCCTTTGGTTGACATCCACCAAACACAAGTTTGAACGTCTGGAATGAAGAAATGAAATGCATTGGGTCGCATGTTAATGGTAACAGCTCAAGAACCAGCATAAAGTAATGAATGAACTGATGAATGAACACACTGATGAATGAAGTTTGTGCTTTCAATTATTCCGATGATTACATGTGTTTCTTGCTGGTCGCAAGCAGCATTTGCACTCAGTGAAGTTGAGTTCTTGTGAATATGTTTGTGTTCATTTCCCCTGAATGTGCAGAAAATGGCAATCAATGTGAGAACAAAAAAAAAAAAAACAATATATAAACCAAACGATATATACACTTGACATACATGTACATACAGCGTATATGCACATGTACATGTAAGGCAGTTATGTTTTCTGCCAATCAGTTACATTATTAATCTACTTTGTTATTAATATTTTATTATAAAAAAATATGCGTATGCATCAAGTCAGACTGTGTAACGAGTATCACGCCAAAGTAATAGCAAAATTTACTCTATGTGTACCTTACATGTGATGATTGTTTCATGCAAACACAAATCTTACAGTCGATCAAAGTACAGATTTTCTATGGGTTGTCATTAACATTCACCGAATTGATATTGACTGGTATTGATTGTCTCTGATAAAGTACGTCATTGTACACCTCAGTTTACATGTATGTCATACTGCATCCCATCAGTGAAATGAGCACAAGTACAATTAGCTTACAAATTCATCGGGTCATTTGCCCATATTTCCCTTATAATTTTATTTTACATGTAGAAATAAAATGCAGTCAAACCCTCTTAATACGGACACCGAAGGGACCACTGAAACTGTCCGTATTGAGCGGGTTCCCCATGGATGACGTCATTTACGTGTTTTATTGTTTTTTAAGGAATATACAATACATGTAATTTACCGCATCCAACCCCACCAAGACGCTAAAAAGATATGATTAGACGGACGTTTGTAATTTTCTTTCAACCAAACTGAAAGTATATGTGTAGCTGACTGACTTGGCGTACTTGAGAACATTTTTATCGCTTAGAATTAGCTAAATTGTCTGTATTAAGTAGGTTAACTTTGTACGAAATTGTTTCAATCTGGACGGGAAAGACTGACTGTTGTCCATATAAAGTGGGAGCATTTTAGACAAAATGTACACTGTATGGGCTTTCGTTCATCATGGTTCGACTGCACATGTATAGTGAAATCAATAAACTTTTTTTTACCATGAATATGTTAGCTGTATTATATGCTACACATTCCTTTGTTAACAATTTATTCCCTTGGTTCATTATGGGATATCCATGGGACAAAATTAATATAGCTGCTGTATTGGTAAATAAAGGTCTAAATATTATTATTTAAAGATGGAGCTATGATGAATTCTTACTGGGAAGATTTTTTATTTGCTTTCAACCAACAGATGGCACGCAGTGGTGTCTGAAATTGATGAACAAGTTCAATCCATAATCAAGACGGAGAATGGTACCCTTATAAAAGTCAGCTTTTGAAAAAGATGCCTCAGAGTTACATGTATCAGACTAAAAAATTTCATTATGTATTGGCTATATCAACTTTGTTGAGAAAGCCAGTACATAATAAAATAAAAACCATGTTTTTAAAATACATGTAAGAAACTTCCAAGAATATTACACAATACAGTATACTGTACAATTCATTTTATAAATTTGATGCTGATTTTTATATCCATGTATTTTCAGTGGTTATGCTCTTCGTTATTTTAATTTTTTGTTTATTGTAATAACGATCAAATTACAGTCAAGTTATCACAATAAAATGAATTGCAAGGAAATGTTGTGTTGGCGTTCTTCTTGTTGGGTCACATTTATGTATGCTTATTTGAGGTCATTTAATGGAACTTGAATGTGGCTGAAGCTAATTTAAGTGTCATTAAGAGCTCCTGTCCGTAAATATCAAGAATCCGGCGACAGAACCGAAATTTCATAATTCATTTTATTTCACCTGAAAGACCGCGTGGGTAAACTGTTTTCAAAATTCTCATTTAAAAGTTCCATCGCTTTTTTTGTTTTTGCGAAAAATAAAAAAAGGTCAAGATACGGCTGGACGGTCGCTTGACCCGGACCCGGAAAACGATGAAAAATCGTGCAACTTCAGCAAGTCCATACGCAACAACGAAAAGCTTTCCGGTTTGCCATTTCCTGACTTAGTAAACAATCCTTTACTCTTCCCTAAAATGTAAAATACATGTAATTTTTGTAATTTTAAGTCAGCTTATTGACCCGTCGAAAATTATAACCTTCGGGTGTTCTTGCTCGAGGTAAAAATTAGGTCATCTTCGGAGGCCTATAAAAATCCTAGTACATAAATTTCTGTACAATATACTGTTAGTCAAGTTAAAGCTTAATCCTTCTAGTTCACTGTCTTAAGTTGTCTTTTTTGGCCCGCTAAAAGCGACGCGGCGACAATAAAAAATTTTCAGGGTATTTACAACAAATTCCAACGTGGTCTGCTGAACGGCTGTCACGCAAGAAAATATCGTTTGAATATAACTCCCAGTACATGTCTTTCTGAATAAAACGACACGTCAAGCTTTATCTTTGTAGTTCAATGTCTCAAAATGTCTTTTTTGGTCCGCAAAAAGTGACGTGTCCAGAGCAAAAAAAACATCGAGGTTATTTTCACCAATTCCGTGTGTGTCTTCGCTAAACGGCTGTCACGCAAAAGACAGCAAATTCTTAGGCAGCAGAAATAGTTGTTACTCCGAAGTCTTAAAAATCACCACACAAGACGATGATGGCAAACGTATCGTCAACAAGTGGTACCCAAGAAAGCCGAAGATAGACGGCATCATCGAAGACTCAGGTCAGCAGATTATTAAAAGATAGATGCAGTAAGAGACCATTGTCACATTTCAGGTTATTACCATGGTGTGGCTCACAACACTTGCAACAGAAGCTACTTCAGAATCAACCATAAGAAAACCATTATCCCAGTTGTCTTTCACAATCTTAAAGGATATGACGCTCATCATTTCATGCAGCACATCGGGGAAGTTGGTTTTGATTTGAAATGCATCCCTAATAACATGGAGAAATACATGTCTTTCTCCCTAGGCAAGCTGAGATTGATAGACAGTTTTCAGTTCTTGTCATCAAGTCTGGACAGCCTTGTTGCTTCAAACAAGCCAGAGTACTTCGAGATCACAAAGCAACACGAAACGGATCCAGCAAAAAGAAGCCGAGCGATTTGAAGAAGAGTCTTCACCACCTAAAGGCCTTATACAGCAAGCTTAACCCTTTGAGGACCGTCCCGGCCAAAATCGTTCCTAATATAACGATAAGACTCCACTGCTTTAAAAAATTGCAACTTTCTCAATCGTGCGAACATTGCAGTTGTGTGCATTAACTACAATGTCCTTCAAATTGAGACACCCAATAAACACAAAAAAGTCAGCGATTTTCGCAGAATTTCAGCGTTTGAATTTGGAGAAGAACAAAAATGACCGTTTTTAACGTCATAGAAAAACAACAAAAATCACGTTTTTGTCTTAAGTTTTTTTTATTGAAGTCATCGTTGCAAACCCAAAAGTCAACATTCACAGCAAAATTCAGTACTAGTCCTACCTTAGAAGGGATTTTTTTATGCTCTTATTCGTTGCCGGGCCGTGCTGCAGCCTCTCGTTCTAGTGCATCCTGGCCTTGCCTCGATTTTCAGCATCACGAACGCACTGCATGCTGGGAAATATCGAGAATTTTTGACAGGGTTCGTTCCGTCCCCCACATATTTCATATTTATACTAAGTCCACAGCCACTCCGACCTACCACCGAAATTTCACGCTTGTTGTGTTCTTCAGTGGTCGCAACTTCCAAAATATGCCGTGGTAGATCGAGAAATTCATCCAGAGTCGAGTCCCAAAGCTGCTTCGTTTTGTGGCGGCCATTTTTCCAGTTCGACGATGAATGAGCCAAATTTGTAAACGAAGTACAACACCTAACTCGCTTCATTGAGAAAGTGGACTCTTAGCTACCTTCACGCTTAATGATGCTCATCAGGCAGCTACTAAAGATGAAAAATGGCTGTAAACTTACCAAAAATCGCATACAAACCATATTTGATCTGTTCGTATCGCTTAACGAAGCAAAAACACTACGTCAGAATGACGTTTCTTGTAAACTCTAGCCTTCAGTGTTTTAGAACAGCAGCACTTTCCATGGTAACCCCAAATATGGAGTCACGAAATCCTATGGCTCGTTTATATGCAGAAAATCACTCAAAAACGTAAAAGGTCACGGTCGTCAAAGGGTTAAAAAGGAGCACATCACGGATAAAGATTGCGAGCACGCCAAACGAGCGTGGGATGCCTTCGGATGCAGGAATCTTGGAGAGTATCTTTATCTGCTAACGGACGTCTTGCTCCTTGCAGACGTGTTTGAGAACTTTAGGAAAATGTGCCTTAAAAATTATAGCCTTGATCCAGCACATTATTACACAAGTCCAGGCTTGAGTTGGGATGCATTGCTGAAATACACAGGCATTGAGTTAGAGCTTCTGACCGACAACAACATGCATCTCTTTGTCGAAAAGGGAACAAGGTGGCATCTCCACAGAGATGAAGCGCTATAGCAAGGCGAACAATCCATACCTCAGTGACTACGACTCGGAGAAAGAAAAAAGATTACATCCTCTATCTCGATGCAAATAATCTCTACGGATGGGCCATGAGCCAACCACTTCGCGTAAAAATTCCCGTTGGTAAATTCGGGTGGGTCCGAAAAATGCCAACCGAAGAGCAGATCATGAAGTGGGAACCGAACAGAAAGAGAGGCTTCATTCTCGAGGTAGACTTGGAGTATCCAGAAGAGCTTCATGACAAGCACAATTCTTATGCACCAGAGAGGTCGCAAGTTCCGAGCGAGTGGATGTCGCCATACCAACAATCCCTTGCGAGAGAGTTGAATCTAGGAAAGGACAGGACCAAAAAGCTACTCCTCACCCTGAAATACAAGAACAACTATGTCCTTCACTACCGAAATCTCCAACAATATCTCAAGCTTGGGATGAAGCTGAAGAAAGTTCATAAGGTTCTGTGTTTCGACCAGAAGGATTGGATAGGGCCTTATATAAGGCTGAACACTGAGCTCAGAAAGAAGGCCACATCAGACTTTGGAAAAAAAAGTCTACAAGCTCAAAAACAACTCAGTCTTCGGCAAGACGATGGAGAACCTCAGAAAGCGTACCATTGTAAAGCTTGTTCGAGCGAAGGAGACAGACAAGTTCCGGAAGCTAATATCCAACCCTCTCGTGGCAAGAATATCAATTTTCGGAGAGAGTCTTGCTGGCATTCAGATACACAAAGACAATATCGAAATGAATAGATTGGTCTACACAGGCATGTGTTTGCTGGATCTCTCCAAGACTTTGATGTACGACTTCTATTACTTCCATCTGGACTTTAGATACAGCTCGAAATGCCAGCTTCTCTATACCGATACAGATTGCCTGCTTCTAGAGATCAAGGCAGAGGATATCTACAAGGACATGGAGAAAGACATCTTCTATTACGACGCGAGCGACTTCCCAAAGGACCACTTCCTTCACAGCCAAGAGAACAAGAAAGTCATCGGGAAAATGAAGGACGAGTGCGCTGGCGTGCCAATCTCGGAGGTCTTGTGTTTGCGCTCGAAGATGTACTCAATCTTGTTGGGAAATGAGAAAACATCAAAAAAGCAAAGGGCACGACGAAGGTAGTGACAAAGAAGGAAATAATACATACATACTTTATTGTAACTCCCTGCAAGGGTTTTTCAGTTACAAAATACACCAGAACTACAAAGACGCTCTCTTCAAAAAGGAAGCCTTTAACACGAGATGGACATGCTTCCAAGCAAAGACCACCAGATCTATGGTGTGCATCGAAACAAGACAACACTCTCGCCATTTGACTCAAAGCGTTGGATTAAAGACGATGGCATTCACACGCCAGCATATGGTCATAAAGATATCGGAGGCAACTGAGTGCCATCTGGCACAACCATCAACTCCTCACAAACGAAGCACCAGTTGGGCCCATTGCAAAGGTAATACACGACCGGCTCGTTTGGTTTGGTAACAACCCTTTCAATGTTGTAGACTTTCAAAGACCAGATTGGATCAGTCGCCCGCCTACTTCCACCTTCCAGCTCACCAGGTTCGTACAAATATCTCACATTTACTCGGGGAGAGAGCTTTTTCTCGTTCTCTCCCACTGTTCTCGAATATGAGGTAGAGGGTTTGGATGAAACGGCTTTCTCTTTGATTGCTTGTGCGGGCTTCTTGCCAGTTAATCTGGTGACTTCATTGTTTAAGCTGATACAACGTCAGGCAGCCTTTTAACCCATTCAGTCGATCTCTGGCGTGAGGGAAGGCGCATTTCAACCGCATACTGATGACCAAACAAGCGTTCAGCCAGGGTTCGGCATCAGTAATTGATTTCAAGAGCTTGTTGTCAGACATGGTGTATATATAAGATTTTAAATTTCGTTTGACACCACATCATGCGCTTGGTCTGTGATTGTGGTTATGATTGGTTGTGTTGATAACCACCAAATTGTTTTTAAGGCGGTTATGTTGAAATACCAAAAGGATAAGAACACCTCCGACTGCAGCCTCCTTTACGAAAAGTTGGATAAGGCTTGGCATTGTATATATATATATATATATATATATAACCGTAGAACTTGTGAGGGGTCTCGCAAACAATGCAAATCCTTAACCAACGTAAAATGCTTGCTGGAGGATCACTAAAGCGATCGTGGACACTTGAAATAACGTAAATAAAACCGAAAATGTGAGGGTCAAGGGTCCAACTCCAATGTAGCTTTGCTGGTTTATTCGCTCAACGTTTCGACCATAACGGTCTTCATACCTCAGATGCTCCTGATGAAGACCGTTATGGTCGAAACGTTGAGCGAATAAACCAGCAAAGCTACATTGGAGTTGGACCCTTGACCCTCACATTTTCGGTTATATATATATATATATATATATATATATATATATATATATATGATTTTTTATTCCATCTTGCGAATTCCGTATTTTAGTTTAGGCGCTTTCTGTGTTACAGGAGGAGTAGATACAGCATCCTCTGCTGGTGGAGGGCCTTGATTCGAGCCATTTGATGAACGCTTGAGTCTTCATAATGGCTTCACGTTGGTAATACACGCCCAAAGCGGAGACAATCAAACCGACAACCCCCAAAATAAAGTAGCCTGAATTGTTGCTCCTTGATTCATCACCACCAGTGGCTTGGTTTTAGGATTGGTTTGAAGATAAGTGTGGTCATTTTCTTGTGACATTTGTCGCTTTCGTAGCTTGTATTTTGTTTTGGCTTCGCGAGGCAGACGGTTGCGCTCAGCTAGTGTTTTGCCATAAGCAACACGACCAAGGCGTTTTGTTTTTTGAACAGTTTTTGGAACATCAGGGGTAACGTGCGTGGAGGTTACTGGTGTTGGTGCTTCTTTAGGGATCGTCTCCATGAGGTATATATAAAAGTTTTTTAAAAAACCGGCACTCGTTTATACCTGGTTCCTGCCAGGTTCCTGCCAGGTTCTTGTCAGGTTAGTTGTCAACTTCATCAAATCCCTCTAGTGGGTAGCCTTCACTGTCTCTGCCTGGGTGCATGAGAGGCTTCGGCTCTTCACAAACAGCGTTTTCAGGCTTTTTTTTGAAGTCGATGTGTTTTGTAGTGATTAAAGCAGGGTTACATCGCCCACATCGCAGTGCAAGGGCACCAGCAAGGGATGACAATTCTTGGTTAATGTAGTCGTTTTTGAGTTCTTTCTGCAACTCTTTCACATCATCAATCGAAACAACCATGCCAACGCCTTTGCTGACAAGCATTATAGCGCTGTCAATCAGAGATTCAGTCGTCTTATTGCCGATGTAGGCTTCATATCTTTTACATAGCTTTACAACATCTTTGTCTGTGTGGCGTTTCACCTGCGCGTGTGAGAGCTGGACACCTACGGCTTCTTTTGATTTGCCAGTCGAGATCAGAACTGCCAGCTTTTCGCGTTGAGCTGGAATGTCATCACCACCTGTGAAGAAGGGCACCGGCCCTTAAGGCATAGAATTACCATGGGCTCCCTCTAGCATCTGCATAACTTCGTTTAATTCGGCCAACTCTTCTGGGTTTGCTGCCATCGTGTATATACTTATGTTTTTAATTTTCCATTATTTTCTTGATGTCGGGCAAAAGCCTTTCAACCTCCTGCAAAAGCGAGGACATGGTGTCTGGCATCTCTACGAGTTTCAAAGGGTAACGGTTAAGAAGCATGAGACGCATATCATCCTCGCCAGCGGCTTTGATAATTCTGCTTTGCATTTCTTCTGTCTTGGTCTGTAATTTGTCCAAAAGCTGGGAAAAAGCTGTTAGCTTGTGGAGTCTGGTTGGGACGTCCATAACTCAGAGTATATAATACATTTTTTAAATCTTAACTTCGATCCCATATGATGTTCCAGAGAAAAAAACAGATGGGAAAACTTGCGCTCCTTAACCCGCGGAATAAGCTCTTTGTACTCTTCGTGAGAGAGCTCGCCGGCATAGTCTTCAAAGATGGCCTTCGTTGTTTTGCTTGAAGGCGTATGAAAAAGCACGATCACTGCCACGTTTTCCCTAAACGGTTTCGCAATGCTGGTTATCTGCTGAGTCAGTACCCACACGGAGATGCCGCTGTGACGCGCGCTGAAGCCAAGGGAGACAAGTTGGTTCGTGCGGCCTTTCATGTCTTTCGAAGCGGCACAATCATCGAGAATGAAGAGTGTGTTCGTCTTCTCAAAATAGAAGCTTGCCAGCTTTAGCCACCATTCAATCTCGTGCTGTTGGTAGTTTAACACGAAAATGCGTGGGTTATTATCCACGAAACTATCGGAGATCTTGTTGTTGACAAAGGTTGGGCATAAGAGCACGATGTAGTCAAACTTTCCCCTGAAGGGGCCCCGGAGCTGATTTATAAGATATTGTGTTTTGCCAGAGTTGGTTGGCCCAACAATTAGGGCACTGAAGGGCAGCTTTCGTAGGTCCATCCTCTATGTCTATGTTTACCTTATACTAAGCAGACTCCAGCTGCAGGCGCTTGATGTTCATCTGTGCCTTTGTTTATTAATAAAGTTTAGTTGTTATTGTTGTTGCTGTGCGTCACTGATGGTGTAGATATGGCAGAGCACATTTCCCGAGCCCGAGGGTGTTCCTTTCAATCTCAAGTTGCACGCCGTCTTTTGTGTTGACGAGTCGTTGGCCATTACCGTGCAGGGTTGTATCTGCCATTGATCTCAGATCGATAAGGAGGCCAAACTGGTCGCCCGTGAGATATTTGGTCAGATTCATATTGGGCCTGCTCCCACCATTCTTTCTGAAGAGTAGGCTCACTTCTCTCCACATGTCACTACCATCGATGTCATTGTTGTAAACCTTGTTTGGCGAGCCGTTTTTGGTGACATTCACTTTGGTGATGTCGGGGTTGAATTATTTTTCTGAGTCACTGGCGCCTGCCGTGTAAGGCTCGATAAACAACAGAAGAAAGCCTTTTAGTGATCTCCGGTGTGGGTTCACCCGAAGATTCAGCCTAGCATCTGAACCTTTCGAGAATGTAACCACCTCTTCTCGCATTATATGGTCGTAGACAAACTCCTTTCCGCTAGAATAGACGCTCGTCGCCTTATCTGCCAGTTGTTTGCTGCGGATCGTCTCGTACTCAAGCTGGATATTTGTCAACTTATACACAAGCTTACTTGTATCCGAACCCATTACAACCTGAGATGCAGGGACAAGCGTTATCCCGAAGGTAAGATCGTTGTAGAGGGCATGTGGGTACAAAACACCGTGGTCAGTCAAAATCTGGTGGTCCAGATTAATGCAGTATTTGTTCTTGTACACGCTTCCAGCTTATTTTCTGCATCCGCGCCAGTGGTCTCTATCGCCAGCGTCATAGCGTATCTTGCACAAAGCCTCACTCTGGATGCCCTCCGGAATCATGTTGTCGCGCTCATCCACTGAGAGAAAGATTTTTGTAAATGTCATACCCGACAGTGTCCTGGACAGTAGTGGCGGCAAACTTCGCAACGAGCCTGTCAACCAATGTCCGAGAAACATTCTGTACGAGAAAGTTGTTTGCGTCGCCACCACCTCATCTTCATTCATATATATATATATATATATATATATATATATATATATATATATATATATATATATATATATATAAAACATAAAGATGTGGGAACTAGGTGGAGGTGCTGAAGTAATATTTCAAAAATGAGTGCGAGGGTTTCATCATAGGTTCCAAACACCGAGAAACGTATGAAAGCACGAGGCCGAAGGCCGAATGCTTTTATTGTTTCGAGGTGTTTGGAACCTATGATGAAACCCGACGCACCAATTTTTGAAATGACTTCTCTAATGAAACAATACTAAATCAGTACGCAGTGTTACATTTTTTGTTTTTCTTTAAAATTCTATTGAATGTATGATCCGTTGTATTCAGTCGGCATTCATTGTATTTGTAAGCTTTTCTTTTTAACTATCCAATAGTTTCGCGTTGCGCCAAATTTGCATTCCAAGTGTATTGTCGACAAGTAGTGATTTACATATCGCTTTTGCCATGGCCAAAGGAAGATTTCGCTTCCCGAGAACTATCGAGGAAGAGGAACTTTGCGTTGAGAGAAGTGTGCCAAATCACCTGTAGGTATAAATACGCTTAACCGTTTATTGGCCGATATGTCCCAGGTTGCCAAAATCAAGCGAAAAACTGCGCACTGTTTGCGCGTAACGTGTGCCTCAACAGCAAGCTAAAACGTTTCTCCGAATGTGGATATGGATATGCTAGTCTGTTTCGGTGACTTTAAGAAATGTACTGTAAACTTTAATTTCAAATGACTTCAGCTCAGGGTCAGTTTGTAATTTGAAATGTTTTTCCTGGCCATTGTTTATTAAAAATTAACGATTCATGTTAAGCTGCGTTTGAGTAATCTATGAATATGCAGATTAAGAACAATTTTATCACTAGTGATGAAAACGTGATGAAACACTAGTGATGAAAACGTGATGAAACTTGGTCCAAGAATACCAGAACGTTGCGGAAGATGAAAATGAGGAGCCTGCTACACGTGAACGAGCCCGAGAAAAGATACAAGAAAACACCGAGAGGAGAGACAAGCTTGTAAACGAGAGAGATCGCCTTGAGGAAAAACTCTCCCTTCGCAAGCGGGTGAAATAGAAATCGACGGTACAGGCTTCCCAAGCTGAAGTTGGCAGTCAGCCAAGTTTGAATTCTCTATGGCCATACATATCGTTGCTATCCTATGTATTTGCATCTTTTTCATGGAAAAGGTTTTATAACCATTTGAGTGCAGCGACATAGAATGAACGGCATTTTTTAAATGCTCTATAGAGGTCATGGCGGACGTATATGTTTAAGACACATATGGCAGAATGTTGGTCAGAAAATTTGGGACTGAAAACTTTTCCCCAAAGATTGTCTTGTCGTCACCACCCATCTTCCACCCCTATTACAATGTTGATTTGTATACATATAAGCAAACCTCAACTTTGTATCGAGGAGGTGGTAGAGAAAAAGGAGCGGATAGTCAGTCTCTCGTCGAAAGGCTTTATCATTGCGTGGTAGTTCCTTAAATGTCCCAAGGTATCTTGTTATCTCGTCCGGCATTGTAGTTACAATTTAAAGGGGCTAACTGAATGACAATTCGGTGAAGTGAGCTCTCCGTTTAAACACTGTTATTATAAGTATTATTATAGAACTTTTCTATTTCCTCTTTTCTCGCGCCCGCGCGTCTCTTGATTCAAGTCGTTCGTTTTCTCAGAGACTTTTCCAGTAAAATACATTATGTCCAATACATCATGGATAAGTATTTTTGGAATTTTGTGCTTTGGTACAACTACTTAAATTGAGTTACGTGCCTGTAGCGGTGTATATCGCCGTTGAACTAAATGAAGTTTAATTGTTTAAATATTCTAAGAATGCGAAATTTGAATCTGGATCTTCCGCGACTGAAATAATTAAATTTCCGTTAAAATTTATAAAGGATGTACAGAAAAGGTTAATTTGCTGCCGGTATATTTTGCATTTAGGCTTTTAAATTCAACAAAATGAAATGGTTCGCATCTCAGAAAAAAATATTGGTCTCTTCTTTTAAGTGATGCGCGTACGGCGAGACCAAACGACCCCTCTAAGACATAACTTTAAATGCATTGAGTAGTTAGTTAGCAAACTGCGCAAATGAACAGAGGGCATGTGCCAAAATATTTTGACCTCAGAATTCACAGGAAATATCAAATTATGACGTCACAGTCATCATGTCTTTTCTAGTGTTTTTGGAAAGAGGACAACGAGTGAAGTTATAAATGAAAAAAAAAATAGATTTGCCGAGAACAGAGTAACCCTCCCCCCCGCCCCCACCAAGACCTAGCCTAGGTAAATATATAGAAATTTCAGATTGTAAATATCGTCCATACCTTATTAAAAACTACCACTAAAAAAATAACAATTGTCCGTTCGAAGGATACTCTTTCCAGCAGTTCCACTTTTTCTACAAGACATTTTGAAATTTCAAGGTTACAGAAAAGTTAGCAGTTATTTGCAGATATTAAATCACAAGTTGTTATAAGCATTATCTGATCCTCAGACAGACAAGTTTTATAGCCAAGATAGAGATCAAAGATTAATTAAATATTGGAGACCAATATCCCTCGTAAATGTAGACGGATAAATTGGCCCGAAAGCTATTGCCAAACGTTTGGAAAAAGTGTTACCACACATTATTCATTACGACCAGAATGCCTTTGTAAAAGGACGAACACTTTTTGACGCAGTTAGAACAATATATTATATTATGGAGTTTACGCAATTGAAGGGGTACCAATGACAGCCAAATACTTTGAAAAAGCCTTCGACTCACTGGGCTTGGACTTTCTGCTTAGATCGCTTAAATCATTTGGTTTCGGTGCATTCTTCATAAAATGGACAAAAACTTTTTATAAAGACATAACGAGCTGTGTAGCCAACAATGAGTTTTTACTGCAAGTTTCCGCATTAAACGAGGAGCCCGGCAAGGCGATCCACTCTCACCATCTCTTTTTATCATAGTTCTTGAATTATTATCAATTTCTATCTGTAATAACGTTCGGGGATTTAAGTGGATAGAAATGAAATAAAATTAGTCACATTTGCGCGACGACATGACATCATTCGTTCTCGCTAAACAGTAACACATAACTCTTCTAGACGTTATCAAATCATTCGGTAGATATTCAGGATTGATGATTAACCAAGACAAAACGGAAACACTTCTACTTGGAAATAACGCATCAAATAGCTTAAATTGGGGAACAATCGAGGTTAAAAATCCATCAAAATTTTGGGGGTTCATTTCAGCTGCAACAACGTACTTTTTTAACAAGCTCAACTTGTAATCAAAGTCAGCAAGAAAGTCAAATACGTCTATTACAGACATTGGACAATAAACTACCGCTATATATCTTTTAGCACTTATATCAGTATCTTTATTCATAAATTCCTCCTCAGATCTCAGGAGTTTTTGCATTTCATGAGCATCATAAAATATGCAGCTCATTTCAAAAAGGCATAGGATGATGCCAGAAAGTTTTGTTAGATAAGCCACTTGTCTGGTAAAGTGTCAATCAGCAACCCTTTCCTTTCAATGGGAACCCACATTAATGTTGAGACTGCAAGCATGGCTAAGTAATAACAAGCCATCACTGCTTTTTCAAGTTTAAGATTTTTATATGCGAGCTTAACAGGTTTCACTATTTAACAGGTTGCACTTTTTATCGTCTGTGGGGAATACACCTTTGGTGTATTCGGTAGGGTTGAAATGCTCCCATACAGGTCGCCCTTTACCTCATAGACTCTTATTTCGCTTAACCTGGGGGATTCAGCCCCTAAAGAGGATTATCATCTCTCCATACCCTGGGGGTTTATCACCCTCTATAGAGGATTATCACCTCTCACTCAGTAGCGTGGGGGATTACCACCTCCTAGACCTCTCACTCAGTACCCTGGGGGATTATTACCCCCTTGAGGATTATAACCTCGGTCTGAGTCCCTTGGGGGATTAGAGAAAAGTGGCCGAATGTCCCTTGTTGGAGTACTTCATCCCTTACCCCTTTCCCCACACATTCTTGTTGAGTTATTTACTTATAAGATTATCAAGGGGATGTGGGTTGGGAATATTAAGTCACAACAATACTTCCTCGTATACGGAGATATATAATCAAGTTTTGTGGAACAACAAATATATTTGTATCGAATCTCGTTCAGTTTATAACCAAAAGCTGATCAAGTCCGGATTCATAACGACTCGTGATCTCATTATCACGAATGGCGCTCTAAGAGAAATCAGGGAACCACTACGCTCAATTCACTCACCTGTCGACCATTTTCTGCATTTTAGTCTAGTCAATGCCCGTCCGAAAGAATGGCGCAGAGTGTTAATCAAAGGGCTCTTAAAGCCATCTCGTTAATGCGAGAGAACGTAAGGTAATAAAAAAAACAAGAAGAATTGAAAAAGTTGGGTGCCTTTGATAGGTAAATATAGTCAAGATGTGATAGGTAATATGTTTAAAGTTGCTAAATGGTCTATTGAAGTTGATGTTTTTTAGCGGGTAAAGTAGCATCACTTCTGAATGGACACGAATGGGTTTGACCTGTATGTCTTCGCGCGTGTTTTGTTTCTGACAGTTGCGTGATATATATAACATAACTTGTTTACGAATTGTCTGTTTCGTATTTATACGAGGTATAGCATACAGATGTAGTATACAATGGCTTTGTGGCTACATCGGGTGGGGTAAGACGAGGTGACTTGCTGCCTGTGTTATTCAGTAGAGCAGAAGGACAAAATGCGAGTCGCACCAGTCAACTGGATATGGGTATTGGCAGGATAGAGAACATTGAGAAAAAGATTGAAAATACCTGTAGGTCTAATCATGGAGTTAGACATTGCAGTCATAGAGGACTTAAGGGCTCTTTTAGAAGCCACCAAATCAATAAAAGTCATGAGCAATGACTTGTATGGCATTACAATGGCAATTTTCTTATCAATCGAAGTTTGGGAAAGATGTATTTATTGATATTTAAACAGAACTAAAACATATTGCAACGATTTTCATTTAGGATTAAAATTGATTTACTGGCAATGTTTTTAAACAGCCAATTCATATATGCATTGTATATGTGGATGTAAAGGACAAAACAAGAACTTTGTGCATGTGAATAAGTTCACTAAAAAGAGGGTGGCGAGGGGTCTATGCATGACGCGTGATCAGGGAAAAAAATCAGTGCGTGAAACGTGAAAGTTAGTAAAATGGAAACGTGATTCGCAAATTTAGGAACTAATATCCTTGTAAGGAACCAGACTAAAGAATTTAACGAATATGTGACGCGTGAAATTCATAAAAAAAAGTGCGTGAAACGGGATCGTGACCCCCCTCCCATTGTTGCCCTCTAAAAAGAGGAATGTTTTCTCCAAAGACTTCATTATATTTTTAAGGTAGACTATTGTAAAAAAGGCAAATGAAAATCTTTTACTTGTCGCTTTTTCCGTTGTCTCTTGTAGGAATAGAGCTGGTGATTAGGTTTCGTTTCCTTTTATAGCCAATTGAAAATGCGAAGCTGTTTTCAAAACATCTCGGCTCAAAGAGGCCTTTCAAGGGGTAAAAGCGACAAGGGACATGGCCCCGAGAACTGCCGACACGAGACGTTCCACTGACGTTCTGAACAGAACAGCGACAAGCGACTCGATTCCGCTTCAAAAATACGACTAATTACGACAGCGACACAATAAACACTGAAAATAGACAGCAACTTCAGAAAGTTGTGCAATTTACCAATAAAAGTTAAACATTATTGACCATATCGTCCATATCAACACGGGACGGTCTGTTTTAATCATCTATTTCTTATTGAAACTTCCACCAACCTCATTCCCAAGGCCCTTCTCTTCCTCTCTGCAGTTAGAGTAACCCTAGACTCCTGGTATATATACTCGGTGACCTTTGATTTTTGGCACTCATTTATTTCAAAGTCATTCTTTGTGTTCTGAAGTCTGGTGAACTGTACAGCTCCGCAAATGATCCCGGACCGCAAATGATCTCCAAATTGGACCTCAAATGATCCCGGACCACAAATGATCCCGCTAATAAATAGAGGAATGGTGTGGATAATGGAATGGAGTTGATACGGGAATGACGTGATAGTTGACCTTTTGTCACAAGTATTTCTAAAGCCATATTTTGACCTCACAAATCAGGGTTTACATTTTTTTTTTATTGAGGCTTAAGAATTTCGTTACGACACTATTGGATTCACTCTCAATCAACAAAAACGTAATTCGTTTTATTTGAAATCATAAAATTGCGAGCAGATTCTATTGATGCCCACGCAACATACGTCGCATATCCTTGCTTATAAACTGGACATTCATTTAGTCAGACCATACATTTGGTATTTGAAAGAAAAAAAAACATTACCAGGAACATAACGCAATGTTACAGGCTAATTAGTTTTCTTCCAGGTCTGCTCGTCCCCTTTATGTTCACCTACTAGGCTCAAAAAAAGTTCATGCATTAAGCAAACATCACAAAATAACAGTCATTGGAATAGACCTGCAATGCTCCACCGCTGTCAAAGACGACTTGGGTGTAACATTGAAACTTTTTTCCACAGTTAGGACAAATCTCCTCCGTATAAACTTTTCCCTCGCCGTACTTGTTTTTTAACTGTTCGGTCGCACACTGGAACGTCGCGGACTCTTAGAAGTAGAAAGGTCTATTGGTTCCAGACTGTGATAATGTAGCTCAGCTTCATGGCTAAGTAACGCCATACCTCCGTTGCTTTTATCGTTGTCGTCATCTTAATACCCAGCTGAATGAATGACTTTTAATCCTGCCTCTCCTAAACTTGAGACTATCGCCACCGGGATATTTAACATGTTGATCAGTCCCAACAATGCAATCCAGTCCCCCACTATCCATCCATTGCCATTCTTCGTAGATAGGTCTTCCATGCGCCATGATTGACAAAATCTCTGAAATGAGCTCCGTCTGGTGTGGTTGGGTTTAGTCTGAGATAATTAACCAGGCTAGAGCGTAATTCTGAGACGCTCTGGGATACTATCCCCAGGCAAATTATTTGGTCATTCATCGCATGGAATGAACAATTGCCATCTTTTGGCGTTGGAGGGCTGGTGATAAGTAAGTCCCGCGTTACTGACTTCTTTATAACAGACACTGGGCTCTTTAACTTTTTAGACGACCTAACGCGTGTTTTATTAATTCATATTCTTAGATTAAATAGTTACTTTTTAAAAATATGTATAAGTCTGTATACATATGATATTATAATTTTTATTTTATTTTTAATTTTAAGGTGCATTTCCAATGTCGCGTAATTTTTACGAGCGTAAATAAAAATAAGAGATGATGTATGAACAACTCCCGTAAACTTTTGCACAAGCTGTTCATACATCATTTCTTAATATATTTACGCACATAAAAAATACGCGACAGTAGAAATCCAGGCTTAGGCATAAACTAGATGTATATGCACAGCTCTAGTAAAAAAAATCCACACCATTCCATTACTCAGGTATATTAAGGCCTGGGTCAGTTACGGTACATCCAAAAATTTAAGGGGGGTGGTCTGTCTCATAAAGTATGGAACATATTGATATGAAACTTGGCCAAAGGCTTTAACTTGATACAAAGGTTAATTTTGATATGAAGTTGTCACGAAAAGAGTCACGCAACTGATTAAGGTATCAAATTTCCATGTTTTTCTTTAGGCTAAGTGCAGGAGAACTTAAACCACTCTGACTGACAAAATATCGTTTCGATATTTTTAAGTGCGCAAAGTCATACACGAAACTAACTGGAAGGCGTTTCCAGGTCACGTAACGATTGAAATGTCACGGTTTTGTTGTCACGCAAACATCAGAAAACAGTCATGCCACGTAGGTGGACCACGTTTCCAGTTACATTTGGAAAGTATATTAAAAGGGTAGAAATAATACCACTTAAAATTCTCAGAAAACACAAATTTTCCTTGTCTGCAAGAGCACTGAAGGAACCAACCGGAAGTAAAAGCTCAATTGGTCACGTGATAGGTTGCCATGGAAACATCAACGTCAAAAAGGACTATCTTAACGACTTGAATGTCGTTGCCAAGTCTCATACTTATGACACTTTTCTTTTTGAAGATAGACCATCCCCTTACTCTTATGATAAAATAGGGGCAGACCCAATCCTTAATATACCTGAGTATTTTTTATGAGCGGGATCATTTGCGGTCCTCTATGGGGATCATTTGCGGTCCGGGATCATTTGCGGTCCAATTTGGGGATCATTTGCGGTCCGGGATCATTTGCGGTCCAATTTGGAGATCATTTGCGGTCCGGGATCATTTGCGGTGCCGGGATCAATTGCAGAGTTGTACAGATCTCTGGTGATCTTATATCGTCTAATAACAGTCAATAAGTAATTCTTCCCGCATGGTGAAACACAAGGAGCAAAACAGGAAACGAAAAAAGTAAACAAAAGCAGAAGTCGACACAAATCACACAAGGCTCATAAGACTCAAAAGCCTCGGAAGGATGCAAAAGGTAAGTGAATTCTTTTTATGGTATTTTATGACTTTTGGTAAGGAAACCTTATAAATGTATAAATCTTCAAGGTAACCTTGAAGATTTATACATCAGTGGTCGTTGGCCACCCATGATTGTAAGTTCAGAAAATTACTCTGAAATCACATGCACTGAAGACCTCGAAAATACAGTTGAACTCCTTTATTGACAACATCTCGCACTCAGACTCGTATAGTATATGACATAAAAGAACTTTATTACGAAAGCTGTCAAAGCCAGGCAAACACTGAAAAGCAATTTTCACTACTTTTTACTGCAACAGAGTCTCAAGCTGTCGCAGTGCTATATTTTTCTGACTTTTCTGTCTTTTCTTGTGATTTTCACCGGAAATGTTTCTGTCTTTCCTGCACGCCACAACCGTGGATCCGGAAAAAAAGGTGAAAAAACGTTAATCAAATGTTTTTACTTGAGTAGTATATGCACTCAAATAATAGGGCCATTTATACGACAGAAAGTAAGACGCGTCTTATCTAAGACGCGACTTAAATAAGACGCGAACCGATTGTATAAACAGTACAAAATAAGCATTCGTGTCTTATTTTAGACGCGACTTAAATGAGACGCGTCTTATCTTAGAACAGGGTTTTCAGCTGTTCTTATTTTGTCCGCGTCTTAGATAAGACGTGAACTTCCTCGTATAAATGCTTTCGCGTCCTAAATAAGACGTGAACAACAAGTGCGCCGTATCAAAAATAAGACGCGAACCATTTATACGTGATCTTCGCGTCTTATGTTGGACGCAAACGTATAAATGGTACACTTCGCATCTTATTTAAGTCGCGTCTTAGATAAGACGCGTCTTATTTTCTCCCGTATAAATGGCCCTAATATCTTCTCAATTAAGTCCGTAATAATGCCAATGTATGTCTTGAATCGAAACGCTTATAAAATGGTTGTTAAAATGCTTCCTTTGTCATTCAATTCAGAACAACAAACTTTTACTTGTACACGAAAAGAACTGTAGAAAGAATTGCAGCAAACAATAACTTCTACATTTGCACAATTAGTTTGTTCATCAAAATCATGAGATCCCTTGCATACTATTGCATAATCAAAGCGCAATTTTTATCACCGTCAATAAATTCTACCATGTACCTAAATCTAATAATGGCAATGATTTCGTTCGCGTGATCGGTAATTTAATATCGAAAGTTCATCAAATGATAACATACTATGAGAACTCAAAGCCATTCATTTCATAAATTGAACTTAGCAATTATTGTTTTTGCCATAACATGCCATGAGAACTCAAAGCCATTCATTTCATAAATTGAACTTATTAATTGCTGCTTCCCTAAAGAATCGCGACGAAACTAAAAACAACAACGAAATAGATAACTTAGACGTTCGCGTGATCGCTAAGAGAAAATAAAACAATCGTCAAATGATAACATGACATGACAGTTCAAAGCCATTCATTAATAAATTCAACTAAAACTAAACCGCGAGAAAACTGTCAACAAAGACAAACAAACTTTACATAAACTACATACCTATATGTGTACATACGATTTCCTTAAAGTTTGAAATCTGTTTCTGCATATCGGCTATGTTTACACTGTTTTTCTTTACAATGATACTCCCGAATACTTTAGACAGTCAACACTTCAACAAAAGATTCACAAATTTCGTTATTTCGCTGAATTGATTTTAGCTCAATTTATTATATTATCGCTCATATGAACACACAAACTTTCCCTTGCCATTTAACTTCCCCAGAACGTCTCCACTCATTTTGAAAATACACCGTGAAATTTTCAGTCAAACTGCGTTTCCCAAGAACATTTGACCTTTTTTACCCTTCTAAATGAGCACTAATGGCTTTACGACATATGATTGACAAGAAAAACACAAACTTCTTGAACCTTTGAAGATCAATGCCTTCTCGGACACATCCACGTAAAAACAAATTTGAAAGATTGATATGTAACGCTATATATCAAAACTTAAAAAAAAAATTATGACATGCCAATTCCCTAGGGAAATAAACATAGGTCCGGGAGTACTCCCCAAAAATTTTAGTGGCGGTATGCGATAAAATCCTAACCAGTTCTTGATATTTTCTTCGTATTGGCACTCAAATAATATCTTCTCAATTAAGTCCGTAATAATAAGTTCCAATGTCTGTCTTGAATTGAAACGCTCAGATCGCTTATAAAATGACTGTTAAAATGCTTGCTTTGTCAACAACAAAATTTTACTTGTACACGAATAGAACTGTAGAGAGAATTGCAGCAAACAAGAAATAGTTTGACTAAGTCTGCAAAATCACGAGGTCCCTTGCATACTATTGCATAATCAAAGCGCAATTTTTATTACCGTCAATACAGTCTACCATGTACCTAAATCTATTAATGGCAATGATTTGAAATTTGAATGATTATCGATACCGTAGGTAACGTGAGATATCGAAACTAAATAAGAACTGTAATACCTTTGTGGTGGCGTAGCGTGAAATAATTATGACAAGTTCATGACATCCCAATACCCTAGGGAAATTAACAATAGGTCCGGGGGTGCTCCTCAAAAAACGCAAAGTTCATGCTATTTTGCTCTGCCATATCGCTCATATTAAAACACAAACTTTCCTGTCCCATTTAACTTTCTTAAAACGTCTCCATTCGTAAAAATACACCGTGAAATTATCAAACTGCGTTTCCCACGCATCCCTTCTAAAGCAGCTTCAATGGCTTTACGACAAATGATTGAAACTGATAGGTAACGTGAGATATCGAAACTTAAAGAAGGACTTAATACCTTTGCGGTAACATAATGTGAGATATGACAAGTTCATGACAAGTTCTGACATCCCAATACCCTTGGGAAATTAACAATAGGTCCGGGGGTGCTCCCCAAAAATTTTAGTGGCAGTATGTGACGCCTTTCTTGAAATCCTAACCGGTTTAACCAACCATATCCTCAATGCCCTAACATAGCTTCTATAAAGAAGGAAGAAGAAACCCTCCCGGACAAAAGTCCACAAAATTTTGTTAACAACTTTTGTCCCTTTTTCTTACTCAACTCCGAAATCTCGCTTAATGCGCATGCGCATTAACGAGATAAAAACGAATGAGAATCCTGACCCTTCAAATCAAGAATTCGCTGATCTCACTAGATTTTCATTATTTCTTGAAGGGAAAAAAAGTAGATATAGAAAAGGTACAAGCTAGATCAGTCTATGATCATCTCATTTCTAAAATGTCCACAACGCCAACAGCTATGAAAAAATACAACGAAATGTACAACACAGCGAACTATAAGCGAGACTAGGAAAAATTTACCTCTATCCTTCCAAATAACGCTAGACACAAAATTTAGACAATTTTAATACAACATACTTCATAGAATTTGTTATACAAACAAAATGCTTTTCAAATTTAGAATAGTTGATTCACCGCTTTGTTATTTCTGCAACGAAGAGTTAGAGACGATAGAACATTTCTTTTTCCAATGTGAAATTGTCTCTCTTTTTTGGAATGAAGCAAATAACATCCTAAAATCGCAACAGCTTATTTCCGCCCCTTTCGATATCAATGATATTTTCTTTGGAATTGTCCGTCTGGTCAACAACAATGTTCTTATTAACTACTGAAACATCATTCTCGAGGGTAAATACTTTATTTACCGTTCTAAGCTTAATAAATCCCCCCACTCCATTAGTCTGTTTCTAGAAAAATGTAAGAGAACGTATCAAATCAAACGTTTTATTGCGAGAAGGACCAAAAATATTTTTCTCCGCAACAAAAAATGGGAGCCCCTCCACCCTCCTTTGGAACAATAGCTATAACTTTATTTTGGTATACAAGCTATAAGGGTTTAAGCATGTTAAAAATATTGTAAAGAAGTGTAAGTATCGTCATTTTTTGTTAGCATTGGAAGTATTGTTTTGTAAGTAGCGTAAGTAGCGTATTGTAAGTATCGTACTGTAAGTAGTATATGTATTGATTTGTAAGTAATGTAAGCTTTGTATTGTGAAATAGAATCTTTCTTTCAAAAAAATGGTAAATTTCGCCAAAGTTGTCTTTTTGTACTAGTGATCTCTCGGCATTAAATGGTGGCGCCCCGTAAGGAAGCGAAATCGGAAGAATTATTACACGGGCTCAACATTGTAAGTAAGTAAAGTCGCGCACCCGAGCCAGAAGGCTCATAACGGCCGGAGCTTAAACCCGGTTTCTATAGCATGAAGCGACTAGGAATATTGCTACTCCCCTCTGGATGGGATGCTAGTCCATCGCAGGGTTACCCCCAGTATTTTGTCGCCGGTACCCATTTATACACCTGGGTGGAGAGAGACAGTGTGGAGTAAAGTTTCTTGTCTAAAGAAACAACACGACGGCAGAGACCAGGCTTCGAACCACCGACCTTCAGGGTGAAAGTCCGACGCGCTAACCACTACACCACCGTGCCGCCAACATTGTAATGGGCGGAAAATGGCTGGCATCCAAACATTCAATATAGTTATTATTTCAGCAAAATAGCGGGTCTTGGATTTTGAGATTGACGAGAGCCTTAGGTGTAGTTTTTGAGATTTGGCGGAACTCTGCTTTTGAATTCATCACACAGTGTGCCAGGGTGCCGTACCGAGAGTAGAAGTTGTTAGCGCGCTTCGTGACACCACCGAAAGTGGGCTTTGACGTCACATTTCCAGGACACCATGCGCGCATGCGTCAGACCAGTTCGATCATCAGACCAGGTCGTCCCACATGGAGTAGCCTTGAAGTGGAAAAGAATTGGGAAACGGAGGCGGCTGTCTTTTTGACTGATGAGGGTTCTTGTGAGCCGAAATATGTTTTTTTATCTTGTAGATAAAGAAGAAAAGAACACAAGAACGAACACAACCTACTTGCGGAAACAAGTACGGAAAGAAGAAGAGGGCAGTCTTAACATGAAGAAGACCACTTGTGCCCTGATAAGAAGACTGACGCTGCAATAATATACACATCAAGTATCTTTAACAATTATTATTAACTTTAGGAGTTACCTCAGGGGTTTGAATTGAAAAAACAAAGTGCCAGAGTTGATTTCCAACATTTCCAACATCAATGATAAGTAATTTTTTTTTCAGACAAGTGTGCTGGCCTTTATAAATTTAGTCATGTTTACATAATGCCTGAGAGATTTTTTTTCTCTCTTATCAGAGTAAATTAAGAGAACAGCAGGGCCATTATTGACAGAGTTGTTAACGAAATCCTTCTCCAAAATGTAAGCAAGAAAGGTGTCCCTGGACATGAGCTGCCATGGATAAGGTTATGACATGCTGTTATCTATTTGAACAATCTTTCGACAGTCCTCATAGTTGATGGAAGTCTCTGATTAATAGGTATTAATATGTTGCCTATCTTCACTCTGGGGCATAAATATGCACTGTTTGCAGTATAGGCCTTTTTGTCACCATCAAATGATGTTTTTCCTAAGTAATCCCTATATACAAAAAGAAACTGACAGATCCAGAACTGGTAATAAGGTGGCTAGAGGCCCAGAATGAAACATTTAAAGGTGGAAAAAGTTAATGTCAATGTGTTATTTTAGTATATCAGTGCAAGAAAGTATTTTCGATGCCGTAACTTACTTACTACTCGTTCTTATTAGGAGAATATACCTAGAAGTTGTGAGGAATCCGCATAAGTTGTGTTCCTTGTAAATTGAAGTCTGAAGAACGCTTTGCCGAGAACAGAGTGCCCCCTACCCCAACGAAGCCTTTCCTAGGTAAATATATAACAATTTGAGTTTGTTTTGGTTCCCACAAATTCTAGTTGTGTTGCAGATTCATTGTTCTAGATAAATAGGACAGAATAATTGAAGAAAACCAATAATTGAAAAAAATCAGAATTATAGTATATTATCATATTAATCCCCAGAAATTAGTTGTGTGATATCATAAAACGAAACGTCACAATTACATCATAGTTTTATATAATCTAAAATTCTGCGATTTTTTTGCAAAATTTTAAATTTTACTTGCGGGACACTGAGATTTCATCAAATTGTTATAACTCGAGAATAATTTGTCAATGCGAATTACGGTTTTCGGTGTATTTGTCCCCAAGTCAAGCTCTTCCGAAATGATATATTTGGTGATATAAAATAAGAAACTTTGCACCGCGTGTTTTTGTGACGTCATCGATTATTTGACCGAATTTGATATTTTGAATTTGCATTTTGAAATTGACATTTTGAATTTAACATTTTGAATTTTTTTTATGATTAAAATGATTTGGAGAACAACGAATTTTTGTGAGGAAATAAGCAGAAGAAGGAAAGTTAGCCGTTTGAAAATCAAACTAACCTAACCAAGTACTGGAAATGGGGCGTATCAGGTCCTTTCACAGTGTCGCACCGTGTTTAAGCAACGATGCATTTGGCTCTTCCCAATCTCTTACATTCACCCCACTAAATATAGTCCATAAATTATCAACAGCTACCACAACAAAACAAAACTTACAAATATTGCAGACTGGTTAGTTCGTAGAATACTCTATCCGGCAGCTCCACTATTTCATTGTAATCAAGATATCTAGAAATGTCAAAGTTAGAGAAAAGTTAGCAGTTGTTTACAGAAATTAAATCACAAGTTGTTATAAGCATTATGTGATCCTCAAGTAGCCATTTCAATCAATTTATGCACAGACAAGTTTTATAGCCAAGCAGGCAAATTTCGCAAAAGTTGTATTGTTTACTAGTGATCTCGTCGGCATTAAATGGTAGCACCCCGTAAAGAAGCGACATCGGGACAAAATGGCAAGTCTCCCTTATCCCTGTTGTCCTCCCTTCATTTCTGAATCATTATCTGAACAAGGATGACAACAGCTATATGATAAATAATAGGCATGTTAACTTGACAAATGCATAAAGTAACGCTACTCAATCCACTCTCATAATTACAAACAAACTAATGTGTCAAACTTACAAATTTGTCAACTTCGTGTCATTTGAGAACATCCCAGGCGAAAGCTTCTCTATTTTATTGTTCCACAAATACCTGCAAAAAAATTAATTATTTTAGTATATCAGTGCAAAGAAGGTATTTTTGATTCCGTAACTTACTAACTACTCGTTCTAATTAGGAGAGTACAAGTAGTGGTCTAGGGTCATTTTACGCCTTGATACTGCGTTCCCTTTGCGTTCCGTGTGCGTTCCCCTCATTAGCTATGCTTAGTCATGACGTCACAATATGCCTTCCTGCATACTAATTTACATTTCCCTGTTTAATAAATGAATATTAATAATCGGATTCCCTTTTCATGACGTCGCCAATTACCGATTCATTTTGTCTTCCTGTATACTAATTTGGATTTCCTGCATACTCATTTGGATAGGCAAGTAATTATTTACCTTACCTATTCCAACACACTAGGAACAATAAGCCGGCCCAAACTTGCCCGCTTTATACCAACTCATGTCAAAACGAAACACAACTAACACAGATATCCTTTACAGACACAGATCAAAACAACAGGCCTTGACCAGGACTCGAACCTGCGTTACTGTGGCCACAACGCAGTATCTTAACCACTAGACCATCAAAGCTGTGGCCGATATTATAGCTGAATATTAAACTATTTAGACGGTTCCGAAACATTCAAGTTTAGAAACAATAAAACTGCACAGTATAAATCAAAGGGCTCTTAAAGTCATCTCGTTAATGCATTAGAACGTGAGGTTAATAAAAACAAAATAGAACAATTGATAGTGAATATGGTAAAGATGCCGTTGAAGCATGATAGTACTTACATGAAAACATCACATGATGCAAATCAGCCAATAGAAATTTATGTTCACGAAATGAGCGTAGTTGTATTCTAGTAGCCATTTGGGGTATTAAAAACAGGAAATCACTAATTTTCGATTACAAAGTTTACAGTTTCACGTTAGTGACTAAAATGGGGTCTATAATTTGGTTATACAATAGACGTGTTTTGAAAATGTTATGGGCTGGGACTTTTCATTATTATTATTATTATTATTATTATTATTATTATTATTATTATTTATTTTTTTTTTTTTGCAAAAGGAGGGGAACCCGTGCCCCTCTGCTAACAACTTTTCTGTACAGCATTGGGGGATCTGCTCTTATCATTGCTCCACTTTTTCAAGACCAAAACCCAGAATAGTCCTCAACTTCGACGACTAAGGAGAGCTTTTTTTCACAAGATTTGGTGCCGTTTCTCCACCACAATCAAGAAAGCGTCTGGTAACCATCTGTCTTCGCTTTGGTGAGTGCGTTCTTTTCAATTTTGTGGTTTTGGTTTTGGTCTCACGAGTTTTCTCGCCCTCGCGTTACGTGGAGATGGCCGCGCGTCCCGCGCACCAGCCGTTCTCCCACACTAGAACTGTCCGCTTGATAGCGGAGGAAAACCTGGATCTTGACTCGCTCAGTATAACGCAGTCGCTACCGGACTTTAAGGAAGAAATCGTTGGGATTGTACCCCTCTACGGAGGAAAGTGCGTCGACATCACCCTCCGATCTACAGAATCGGCCACGCGGTTGGCGGCATCGGGCATCGGCCACACCCCTACTACCGATGCCGTGAGCGTAAGCATGAGAAATTTAATCCTGAAGGCGAGTTTCGCAACATCCTGTCTCGTGGTAATTCAAATACCACAGATGATCACACGCGTTTGGCGTAAATCAAAGATCGAAGATCACGACGTAGAAGGAGCCATCATTCGCAGTAAAGAACAGTGGATAGAGCTGGGGGAAAAACCGACCAAGTATTTCTACCAGCTTGAAAATCAGCGACAGACCACAGGGTCCAGAGGAACTCTATTTGATCGTACAAGACGCTATTTTCTTTGAATCGTCGCTGTCTTGAAAGTTAAACTGATTGCGTTACACAAAATATGTACCGCGGGCCAAATTACTACGGGCTCGGAAGCTGCGAAATCGGCGTACAGTAACTACGGAAAGGGAGGAAACCGATTTAGGCATATTTTTTCAAATCCCTGTAACTCAGACGAAATTCAATAAAAACGCCTCATTTTAAGTATGTGATCTGTAATTTCTATATTCTAATGAAATATCGAAGAAATCCATGGAAAAAAGTAGGTAAGCCTACATTTGCGGCGACCGAAATTTACGGCTTGAAAGCATCGCTTTCGTTCAATGTGCACCGCAACAGCTGATGACGGAAATGACGCCATCAGGTTATTGTGCGCATGATCGGAAGTTTTTTCAGACGTTATCGCAACCGCCGAAGGTTATGATTCGATTGCCCGTGTGCAGTTTCGCTGGATTTTAAGATGTAAATCTTGAGAAGTCTGCTAAAAATTATTCGCAAATTCTACTGTTCTAGTGTAAAATGGGTATTCTCCACTTAGCCGTTTGTTAAGAAGGATTTAAGTGTGCACTGGGTTTTAAAACCTTTCAAAAGACGCGAGCACCGGATAGAGGTCTGTTGTGGTTTCCCATGGTGTTGCGCTTGTAGATTTTGACCTCATTTTGGCGTCCTTTTTTGCCTGTGTTGTTTTCGCCACAAATATTAGCATGTAGATTTTTATGTAAGTAAGCCCTTTAAATTTATTGTACTTTTCTCTCTAAAATACCGGACATGACAGGATCTGAAATGATCTGTTGGCGTGAATGTCTTTCCTGCTATTCGTAATGTCACGCTGGGCCCAGCTATTTTAATTAGTTTTGTCTTTGCAGGATTTTAATTGTCAGGATCCAAGCTTTATAGCAGAGAGAGCTGTAGCTTAATAAGCTATTCAACTTGTAGAGAGTTGAAGTTTGTCTCAGTCAAGGTTGTAATTTAAGCTCGCTGTTTATACTAAAACCTCCGCTGGCAATTTCGACAGTCTGGCAACTGCTTCGTTTGAACACCAAAAGAAATTAAACAGGCGTTAAATTTTCAATAATCTTTCTACCATTTCGAAACGTAAGCATGATTTGACCTGCTCGATAATTTTTTCTTTCTTCTAAGTCGGATTTTCTTGCAGGAGCAGACCTTTTCAAAGAATAATTTTCCATGTTTTTGATTTTCCCTCCACAGCTGATGTTTTGAATTAGTAACGGCTTACCGCACATCCGGTCATTGCCACTTCCGTCACCAGATGATCCGGTTCACATCGAACTCGTCACGTGGTACAAGTTTCTTTTCTCTCGGCACTTCGTGCCTCGTTGTCGGCACTTCGTGCCTTGTTCGGAAAGCTGCGTTTTCCGATGATAATTGCGCCCTTAGTAATTTGGCCCGCGGTACATATTTTGTGTAACGCAATTAGTTAACCTTTCAAGACGGCGGCGGTTCGAAGAAAATAGCGTCTTGTACGATCAAATAAGGCTCCTCTGGACCCTGTGGACAGGCACGCGACTCAATTACAGAGTTACGTGCCAACAATTCAACCGTGACTTCCGATAAAAATATTCTTCGCGAATGTCGCGATTTTTATCGTAACCTCTATTCGGCTGAACAGGTTTATTTATCTAGCCAAGGCTTTTAGACCAACTGGATAAAACTCTGGCATCTGAAGACCATGAGAAATGCGAAGGTGACCTCACACTCTTCGAATGTCAAGAGGCCCTTTCACAAATACAATCATGCAAATCGCTTTCCGGTTGAATTTTATCGTCGCTTCTGGGGTCTATTAAGTCACGATTTAATAAATTACTCTTTTAAACATGGATCACTCTCTGACACACAACGTAAAGGAATTGTCCGCCCGCTTTACAAGAAGGACGACAAGTTAGACTTGAAAAACTGGCAACCAATTTTTTTTTCTGTTAAACACAGATTATAAAATTTGTACTAAAGTAATCAAACATGCGAGATTCCTGACCGCAGTATTTTTGATAACCTTTTTCTAATCCGGGATACAATCGACTATGTAAACCATAAACAGCTTTCCGCCGCTGTTATTTGCTTGGATGTATGTTCTTGGGAAACGCAGTTTGAGAATTTCACGGTGTATTTTTAAAATGAAGGGAGAAAGTTTGTGTTTTCATATGAGCGATAATATAATAACTTGAGGAATAATCAATTTAGGAAATAACGAAATATAATATCCAATTTATTCAACACTTTTGAGAGATTTCACAGATTGTAAAGTATAAATAGGTGATGTCACGTTTAATTCTCGCGGAGATTGCAGAGTGAATTTTTGTAATAACGAAATATAATATCTTATTTTCCACATGGCTCGGTTTCCTTTGTTCTCGCAGGGGATTATATCGAATATTCCCCGCCAATAATAAACTGTCTGAAAAGCTGGTGGCGGCTTTTGGTTGTAACAGGGGAGTGCGGGGCTGAGTTATTCCCCTGCAGTTATTCCCCTCCAGTTATTCCCCACTAGTTATTCCCCTGCAGTTATTCCCCTCGACTTATTCCCCTCATAATAGAATAACATAAACGGGAAGACAAAATAGGGCATAACAAGGAAAACACTCTAGCATCGGTCAATATTTTTTGTTTACATAAAAAGACAACTTCATCAATCTTATTCCTACGTAATTAACTTGCCGGTCGCGACCAAAAAGCGAAATGTTAATAACATTATTCGATGGTATCGTACCTCGATTCAGGTTTCGGGTATTCAGTAATGTATGACGCCTCGTTTTACGCTTGAACCTGAATATGTTTCCGCCGGTTTCCTTTGGAAAACACACCGCAACCACTCCATTGTGCTTCGAAAGATGAAAGCGGGCACTTGGGCCATGGCGAGACCACGAGTACTGTTCATACATTTTCTTCTCTCTCTCCCTCCTTCTACTCATAACGAAGCAACGTGCTCAATGCAAATTTGGCAAAAGCAAAACATGTTTACCGTCTCGCTTCGTAATGTGCCGTGATCTCAATGCGGCCTTGCGAAATCATGCTTTTTGCATTTGAATTGAACGGAATGTTATTCTCCGAAAAATTTAATAGTTTCTTTGTTTTAGAAAACCTCACCAATGTGTAAAATAAGCATTTTATCGGCCTTTCACTCGGGGATATCAGATTTATTCACCTCTGGTTCCAGCCCTCGGGCGGAACCAGAGGTGAATAAATCGGATATCCCCTCGTTTCAGGCCGATAACCCTTACCAATTTATTCAACACTTTTGAGAGATTCGACAGATTGTAAAGTATAAATAGGTGATGCCATGTTTAATTCTCGCGGAGATTGCAGAGCGAATTTTTGTGTTTAGTTAAATGTACGTATTGGATTCGTTTCACAGTAAAATTCTGTTCCTAAAATATTGTTTTTTTGTGTGTGTTGATAGTTTGTCGAGATTTTTGAGGAAAACAGTAATTTCAAACTTGTTTTAATGATGTATATCGGCTTATAAACAGGAACTTTTTAACGGTGAACTCTCATAACTTATAACTCTCATAACAATGAGCTCCGAGGCGACCGGCACAACAGTCACTTGTATTCCCGATTCAACTCCAGACACGTCCTCAAAAGAACCAGAGACTGTTATCATAATACTGATACGTTTTTACAACAACGTACAATAATTCACTCACTAGTTTTCTCGTTGTTTATGTTCGTATTGGCGCCAGAACAACAACCTTAACTATGGAAACTATACAAACCTCCGGTCAGGTGTAAAATTGCAGTTTAATACCGATGCCTTGGATTTCATTTATACTTGACCAGAAATCCGCAAACATTTCCTTCCAGCAGGGCCCGGTTGTTCAAAAGGTGGATAGCGCTACCCACCGGATAAATCACTATCCAGTGGATAAAGGTGTGCAAAACCAATTGCGTTATCTACTGGATAGTGATTTATCGGGTGGATAGCGCTATCCACCTTTTGACAATCGGGGCCAGAAATTTTAGCTGTCTCCGCGATCCACAAAAATTTCCTCCCGCAAAACAAATTCAGTCGGACAATCCGCAAAATTTCCTTGTGCACGGTAGCTAAATCAAGATCAAAGGGCTCTTAAAGCCATCTCGTTAATGCGAGAGAATGTAAGGTTAATAAAAAAACAACAACAACAACAACAACAACGACAACAACAACAACAACAACAAGAATTGGAAAAGTTGGGTGCCTTTGATAGGTAAATGTAGTAAAGACGTGATAGGTAATATGTGTAAAGCTGCTAAATGGTTTATTGAAGTTGAAAGATTGAAAATACCTGTAGGTCTAATCGTAGAGTTAGACATTGCAGTCATAGAGGACTTAAGGGCCCTTTTAGGAGCCACCAAATCAATGAAAGTCATGAGCAACAAAATAATCACGAGTATGAATGTAAATAATTTTCATGTTAATTTAGCGTATTTGTTCAAAATAGTCTTCATTTTACAGCTGAGGGGAAACTTCAACTTGATTATATTAAGCGAATGAGCCGAGGCCAATTTGGTTGCTACGGGGGGAAATTATGAGGAGGGATGGGGGTGGCAAAACTACTTAGATTCAATCTATCTTTAGAGAGCCCTTTTACTTAGCTAACTTTCTATGTTTTGTATCAGTCACAGTATTTTAGTAGCAAAGACTTGTATGGTATTACAATGGCGATTTTCTTATCAATCGAAATTTGGGAAAGATGTTCGAAGGTTAAAAAATATTTACTATCTTTATTTACTGATATTTAAACAAAAATAAAACATATTCCTTCACAGAAGGAAGAGAACGAGAGAATTCCATTCACCCTCACTTTCCACCCACACACAATCACACAGTCAAAAGCATCATTTTAAAAAAAAAATTAAATTGCTCCAAAACGACCCCGAAACTGTCAGAATTTTTTCACAACCCCGCGGCACTAATTTCATTCAAACGTGACAAAAATATAGGCAACTTTCTTGTTACGAGTACACTGAAATCTGACGATGAACCGGGAACTTTTAAATGCGCACGCACACGATGCAACACTTGTCCTTTCATTCACAACGCCAACAAAATAACGGGACCTAAACGATGTATTAAAATCACTGATCGTTTCACATGCACCTCCGTAAATGTTATCTACTGCATAACATGTACTTTTTGCAAAAAGATATACATTGGCGAAACAGGGAGGAGACTGGGCGACCGTTTTCGAGAACATCTCCGAGACGTTGAAAAAAATGACAAAGACGCATCCAAACCAGTCGCGCGTCATTTCAATCTTGCTAACCATTCTAAACAACACATGACAATCTGTGGCGTTTCCCTACACCAGGGCAACACAGAAAGCCGTAAAAACTTAGAACAAAAAATCATCTTTCGAATCGGCACTCTCAAACCCCACGGAATTAACGAACGCTTTTCATTCAACTAATTTACATTTGTTTTTCACGTCACCAAATCTCCACCAATGGCGGAGCTCCTCCTACTATATAAAACCACATACTGCCCACAATCCCTTGATTCCGATCGCTCCGACGAAGGGCTAGCGCTCGAAACGTCAGCTTTCTCGAATCTTTTTACGGTGGCTAATTTACCTTATCGACTCAGTCGCCGTTTGCTCCTTTCTGATTGGATGATAACAAACAATGCCCTTTCATAAATTCGTCTAGCGGGAGGGGAAGCAGGGGCGAATAAGTAGCGACAAACTTTCTACTAACCAGACTGGGGTGAAGCGAATGGCGTCTTGCTGGGCTCATTCCATCACGCGCCCTTTTCACCCCGGGATAGTAAGTGTAAAGTTGGTTGCTGATTATTTGCCCTTGCTTCCCCTCCCGCTAGACGAATTTATGAAAGGGCATTGTTTGTTATCATCCAATCAGAAAGGAGCAAACGGCGTGACTGTTGGAGGCCGCACAGATTTTACCAGCCGCGGTATTTTCGAGCTTCGAATGCTGAATTTATCGATATTATTTGGGGTCTAGCGCTTCGAGTTTTGGACGGATTTTAAATGTAATGGTACGAGAAGAAACCTCTTGGTTTCAGCTTGCCTGGTGCGGGGTTTGGAAGCCGTGCGATGGGAATTTCTTGGTGAAAATCGGCTCGGCGCTGGAGAGGTCCAAAATCGAGCTTTCCTCCCTTGTCTCTCTACTATACGCTCAGGTAAACGTCCGATACAAAACCCTTCAAATCGCTAAAATTCGCCGTTTTCAGCTACAAGAATGACACCACACAACATTTCAGGTAAAAATACGTTTAGTTTGATCTTGTATGTAAATATTCATCGCAGTATATTACGATAAGTGAACCTTTTCGATATTCCCATACATTTCCTCTAAATTTAAAAATACGAACAACGGTCACACAGTTTGTGTGGGCCCCCTGTGGATGTATGAGACAAAACAAGAACTTTGTGCATGTGAATAAGTTCAGTAAAAAGACTTCAGTAAAAAAGGAATGTTTTATCTAAATACTTCACTAAGGTAGACTATTGTAAAAAAGGCAAATGAAAATATTTTACTTGTCGCTTTCTCCGTCAACTAAAAAATTGTGTACCTTCGGGCAGAATGGTGTCTCTTGTAGGAATAGAGCTGGCGATTAGATTTCGTTTCCTTTTATAGCCGAAGCTGTTTTCAAAACATCACGGCTTAAAGAAGCCTTGGTAAAAAGGACAAGCGACCTGGCCCCGAAAATTGCCGACATGAGACGTTCTGAACAGCGAGAAGCGGTTCGATTCCGCTTCAAAAATACGACAAATTACGACAGCGACTTTAGAAGGTTGTGCAATTTACCAATAAAAATTAAACATTATTGACTATATCGTTCATATCAACACCCGACGGCGAACGGTCTGTTTTAATGATCAATTTGTTATTGAAACGTCTACCAACCTCGTTCCCAAGGCCCCTATCTTCCTCTCTCTTGGATCGGATGTGCAGTTAGAGTACACCCTAGACTCCCGGTATACACATACATATCCGTGACCTTTGATTTTTGATTTTTTGGCGCAAATTGGTTTTAACAAGCTTAATAATTTTCCTTCGAGCATTTTTATTTTAAAAAGAGACTTTTCTTTTGATCTTGATGAAAAATTGCACTTTATCAAATAAAGACAAATAAGTGACAGGTCACGCTTGTGGTTTCCGTTCGAATTACACGCACCGGCTCCCCCGACAGTGTCAATTTGCGCGAGGGCAAAAGTAACGACCCTCCCCTCGGGTGAATGTCATTTTGTCCCTGTGACGCGGTCGCTAAGCTTTAGTATTCGAATTTCGTGGTACAGCCGTTTGGATCGCGGACAATGGCGAAGCGAAGATGGCCAGAATCGCTCCAAAACGTTGCCCTTTTAGAGCCCGTGAAAGGGAATTTGGAAGCTAGCACGAATCGCACGGGTAGACATTTAACCTGCGGCCTCACTGGTGGCAATTCGGGGAGCTTGAGTTGAATTGTTTAGAATTTATTGGCTTTCGCGTGGCGAGGGTTCGCTCAGAGGTCTCCAGCCTTCCCTTCTTTTATAGTGGATAGTGGGGCGAGTGACAAAAGTTGTAAAAATGCATTTAAACCGGTCAGGATACATCAAGAGACAATAAAGTAAAGGTGAGAAGACTTTAGTGTGTAATATTGTCGATTTTTCTATCGCTTATCAATTCCGTGACAAATCGTATTATTACCTAGTATATTTTATTACTGTGTACTGGATATCACGATTGGTCTGCCTGTGGGATCATCCAATTTAAATCTTTGATGTGTGCCACAACGCATCGGATAAATGTTTACGCTTATCCGCGTTTGTAGATCTTTATATATAAGATATAAACATCTAAGAATTTTACGGAGATTTTAAAGAAGAAAAGAACTGATCCATGACCTATGGTCGCTACAATGTCTGTCATTGATCGATCAGATTCCGTTCACGCATATTCGTTGCTATTTTAAGACTTAAATTCAGTCAGGGAGTTAAGACAAAAAAGTGCATATCCTTAGAATTCCTCTATTCCTCAAAGAAAGAATTGAGCAAATATATATTTTTCCAACCTTAATTTCATTTTTAAGACAGTTTTGAGATTCGCTCTTTCCTGTTCTTCATAATCTTCCGGAAACCGGACATTCCACAAAGATAACAAGTATTGCAGAACATTCATAATCCATCGGACAAGCCAGAGAAACTTTTGATAACTCAGACGTCAGATGTGGGTGGGCTGAAATATCTGTTTTCCGCTTAGTTGTCAATGCTTGTTAAAGGAAATATTTCACGCAGTTGTGTATGTTGTTATCGATATCGATATGAAATGTTTTGGAAAGTGAAGCGGACATTGATTTTTCTTTTGTGGAGAGTTGAAAAAGAAATGGCTGCATAAGTTAATGTTATACATGAATGGGTTATTTGCGAATATATAGTAGTTCTGTCTTTTTTTATTCGAAAGTCGAGAGTTTTCTATTTCCGGTACCATGTGTTTAGTAACTATTAGAGATTAAATGGGTCTGCTTTAAACCTCAAAATATAGTGTTGACAGTGTCTTCTTGACGACCCCCGGGGTCACGACCGCAGTAAAATTTCGTAAAATATTCTATTAAGATCCAAATCTTATGCGATAGTCATATGTTGGAATAGTGGGATCTTGCAATTGTTTTTTAATAGCTCCTCAGAGTTTATTCCGCGTGTAAGTGTAATGTGTTTCTCGGAGCTAGGCAGTATCTCCATTACATCCGGTTTGAAATATTTGAATCTCCAGCATAATAGCTGTACACTCTTTATCAAGTTTCCCGGAAAGTGACATCATGAAACTTAGCGCCCCAATTTCTCAAATTATAAAATTTGTACTAAAGTAATCAAACATGCGGGATTCCTGACCGCAGTATTTTTCAAAACCTTTTTTCTGATCTGCCGGAGATACAGGCAAAGGTTGTCCGTTGTTGCATTATTATGCAGTATTACTTTATTTTGTATTAAATTTTCCACCGCAGAAATATACTCGCGCAAAAAAATTACTTGTTTTAATGATGTATGTCGGCTTAACAAGAACTTTTCAACAGTGAATATATTGCTATCATAACTCCGAGGCGACCGGCACAACAGTCATCTGTATTCCCGATTCAACTCCACACACGTCCTCAAAAGAACCAGAGACTGTTATCATAATACTGATACATTTTTACAACAACGTACAATAATTCACTCACTAGTTTTCTCGTTGTTTATGTTCATATTGGCACCAGAACAGCAACCATATAACTAGGAGAACTATAAAAACCTCCGGTCAGGAAGTGAAATTGTTTAATACCGATGCCTTGGATTTTATTTATACTTGACCTGAAATCCGCAAACATTTCCTCCCAGCAGAAATTTAAGCTGTCCCGACGCGCAAAAATTTCCTCCCGCAAAACAAATTCAGTCAAAATTTCCTTGTGCACGGTAGCTAAACCAATAAAACTATGACGTCTTTCCCATACTATTGCATACAAACGCAAAGTTCATGCTATTTTGCTCTGCCATATCGCTCGCTCATATTAAAACACAAACTTTCCCGTCCAATAACGTCTCCATTCGTAAAAAATAGACCGTGAAATTCTCAAACTACGTTTCCCAAGAGAACGTATTTGACCTATTTTTACCATCCTCGAAAGCAGCTTGAATGGCTTTACGACAAATGATTGAAAATTTTAAATATTGATACGTAACGTGAGATATCGAAACTAAGAACTTTAATATCTTTGCAGTGACGTAATGTGAAATATGACAAGTTCATTACAAGTTCTGACATCCCAATACCCTAGGGAAATTAACAATAGGACCGGGGGTGTTCCTCAAATATTTTAGTGACGGTATGTGACGCCCTTCTTGAAATCCTAACCGCTTTAACCAACCATATCCTCAATGCCCTAATATAGCTTCTATGAAGAAGAAAGAAGAAACTCCCCCCCCCCCCCGGAAAAAAGTCCACAAAAATTTGTTAACAGCTTTAGCCCCTTTTTTCGTACTCAACTCCGAAATCTCGCTTAATGCGCATGCGCATTAACGAGATAAAAACTATGACGTCTTTCCCATACTATTGCATTATCAAACCGTAATAGCAATGACTTAGTCAGTGTTCCAAAATAGAACACACGAAAGGTCATGCTATTTTGCTCTGCTATATCGCTCATATCAAAACACAAACTTTCCCGTCCCATTTAACTTTCTTAAAACGTCTCCATTCGTAAAAATACACCATGAAATTCTAAAACTGCGTTTCCCAAAAAAACGCATTTGACCTATTTTTACCCTTCTAAAGAAGCTTTAATGGCTTTACAACAAATGATTGAAGCTGATAGGTAACGAGAGATATCGAAACTTAATAAGAACTGTAATACCTTTGTGGTGACGTAACGTAAGACATGACAAGTTCATGACATTTCAATACCCTAGGGAAATTAACAATAGGACCGGGGGTGTTCCTCAAAAATTTTAGTGACGGTATGTGACGCCCTTCTTGAAATCGTAACCGCTTTAACCATCCATATCCTCAATGCCCTAACAAAGCTTCTTGAACTTTTGTCCGTTTTTTTTTCCGTACTGATTCCGAAATCTCGTTTAATGTGCATGCGCATTAACGAGATAAAAACCTTTCTTATTCGTATTTACAAAAACATTCTTATTGCCGCTACATCGCTAGACTCTATGTTTTAATTTCTTTAGCGGTAGCTTTATTGTTAGTAGCTTTGCTATTGATCTGACGTTATATACTTTTAATAATTAAGTGATTATAACATATTGTTTCTTTTGGGCTTCCTTGCACTTAAAGTTTATATTTATTTCCTGTCACTGTTTACAATATATGGCAATAAACTAAACTTGAAACTTGAAGCTTCAAAGTTCAAACTTTTAATTATACGAACTTACACTGAATTTGCATGAAAAATTAGCTCCTCGGCAAAGTAAACAAAGCAGCCAATTACATGCGTTACTTAAACAATAAACCCGCACTTTGTTTAAGTTCAAATCAATTTAATAATAACAAAACGCATTAAAGTTTCATCAAATCATTTTGTCAACAAAAGCTGTTTTGGAAACCGCCAAACGCAGTAAGAGAGTATTATTATTCCTAAATTGAGTGTTCCTTCAAAGGTGCGAAACGCAAGTTAATTTTGATATGTTTTAAATTGGAGATTCAAGAAAATTAATACATTAGCACCCATTTAATCGCTTTTTGAAAACATGCGAAAGTACCGTGTCCTGGTTGGCTTTTATTTCCCAAGTCCATACCGAAACGTTTTAAATTTCTATTGAAATCTGCTCAGTAAACAAATGTTGGCTAGCAAAGAAATAAAAAAAAAAACACTTTGCGGTTTTAATCTTCCTTTTCTCCAGCGACATTAAATTAGGTTATTGGACAATTCAGAGTGTTTTAAATATAGGCGTTTTATATATTTATATATCACAATTTTTAGTCATAAATATAGTATAGAACACACAAATAAACTTTTGTTTTTGTTGCCAGAAATTCTAGTTATGTTGCAGATTGATTGTCCTAGATAAGTAGGACAGAATAATTGAAAAAAAAAAAACAATAATTGAAAAAAAATCAGTATCATAGTTTATCTTATCATATTTAAACCCAGAAACCTTGATGTGTGACATCATAAAATAAGACGTCAAAATTACTTCGTAGCTTTATATAATCTAAACTTCTCCGATTTGTTTCAACACTAAGAACTTTCCTTTGCAAAATTCTAAGTTTTACTTGCGGGACACTGAAATTTCATCAAATTGTTATAACTCGAGAATAATTTGTCATTGCGAGTTACGGTTTTCGTTGTATTTGTCCCCAAGTCAAGCTCTTACAGAATGATATATTTGGTGATATGAAATTAGAAACTTTGTACCGCGTGTTTTTGTGACGTCATCAATTATTGGACAGAAATTTACATTTCGTATTTATTTAACCATTAAAATGATTTGGAGAACAACGAATTTTAGTGAGGAAATGTGAAGAACAAGGAAAGTTAGCCGTTTGAAAATCAAACTAACCAAGTGCTGGAAATGGGGCGTGTCAGTTCTTTCACAGTGTCGCACCGTGTTTAAGCAACGATGCATTTGGCTCTTCCCAATTCCTTACATTCACCCCACTAAATATAGTCCATAAATTATCAACAGCTACCACAACAAAACAAAACTTACAAATATTGCAGAATGGTTAGTTCGAAGAATACTCTTTCCGGCAGCTCCACTATTTCATTGTAATCAAGATCTCTAGAAATGTCAAAGGTAGAGAAAAGTTAGCAGTTGTTTACAGAAATTAAATCACAAGTTGTTATAAGCATTATGTGATCCTCAAGTGGCCATTTCAATCAATTTATGCACAGACAAGTTTTATAGCCAAGCATGCAAATATCGCCAAAGTTGTATTTTCTACTAGTGATCTCGTCGGCATAAAATGGTGGCACCCAGTAAAGAAGCGAAATCGGGACAAAATGGCAAGTCTCCCTTATCCCTGTTGTCCTTCCTTTATTTCTGAATCATTATCTGAACAAGGATGACAAGAACAATGTGATAAATAATAGGCATGTTAACTTGACAAATACATAAAGTAACGCTACTCAATCCACTCTCATAATTACAAACAAACTAATGTGTCAAACTTACAATGTCCTCAACTTCGTGTCATTTGAGAACATCCCAGGCGAAAGCTTCTCTATTTTATTGTTTCGCAAATACCTGCAAAAAAATTAATGATTTTAGTATATCAGTGCAAAGAACGTATTTTTGATGCCGTAACTTACTAACTACTCGTTCTAATTAGGAGAATACAAGTAGTGGTCTAGGGTCATTTTACGCCTTGTTACTGCGTTCCCTTTGCGTTCCGTATGCGTTCCGTGTGCGTTCCCCTCATTAGCTATGCTTAGTCATGACGTCACAATATGCCTTCCTGCATACTAATTTAGATTTCCATGTTTAATAAATGAATATTAATAATTGGATTCCCTTTTCATGACGTCGCCAATTACCGATTCCTTTTGTCTTCCTGTATACTAATTTGGATTTCCTGCATACTCATTTGGATAGGCAAGTAATTATTTACCTTACCTATTCCAACACACTAGGAACAATAAGCCAGCCCAAACTTGCCCGCTTTATACCAACTCAAGTCAAAACAAAACACAACTAATACAGATATCCTTTACAGACACAGATGAAAACAACATGCCTTGACCAGGACTCGAACCTGGGTTACTGCCGCAACAACGCAGTATCTTAACCACTAGACCATCAAAGCTGTGGCCGATATTATAGCTGAGTAAACTATTTAGAGGGTTCCGAAACATTCAAGTTTAGATACAATAAAACTACACAGAATAAAAAAATCGCTTCTTATTCGTATTTACAAAAACATTCTTATTGCCGCTACATCGCTAGACTCTACGTCGATTTTCAGTTTCCCAACCATCCGCCACTTTAAGTTTTAATTTCTTTAGCGGTAGTTTTATTGTTAGTAGCTTTGCTATTGATCTGACGTTATGTACTTTTAATAATTAGTTGATTATAATATATTGAGGGAGCTTATTTATTTATAAGCCCAGTTGTTCCTTTGGGCTTCCTTGCTCTTAAAGTTTATATTTATTTCCTGTGACTGTTTACAATATATGGCAATAAACTAAACTTGAAACTTGAAGCTTCAAAGTTCAAACTTTTAATTATACGAACTTACACTGAATTTGCATGAAAAATTAGCTCCTGGCAAAGTAAACAAAGCAGCCAATTACATGCGTTACTTAAACAATAAACCCGCACTTTGTTTAAGTTCAAATCAATTTAATAATAACAAAACGCATTAAAGTTTCATCAAATCATTTTGTCAACAAAAGCTGTTTTGGAAACCGCCAAACGCAGTAAGAAAGTATTATTATTCCTAAATTGAGTGTTCCTTCAAAGGTGCGAACGCAAGTTAATTTGGATATGTTTTGAATTGGAGATTCAAGAAAATTAATACATTAGCACCCATTTAACCGCTTTTTGAAAACATGCGAAAGTACCGTTTCCTCGTTGGCTTTTATTTCCCAAGTCCATACCGAAACGCTTTAAATTTCTATTGAACTCTGCTAAACAAATGTTGGTTAGCATAGAAATAAAAAAAAATACTTTGCGCTTTTTGTCTTCTTTTTCTCCAGCGACATTAAATTAGGTTATTGGACATTTCAGACTGTTTTAAAACATGGGCGTTTTATATCATTATATATCACAATTTTTAGTCATAAATATAGTATAGAACATACGTCATCAATTATTGGACAGAAATTGACATTTTGAATTTGACATTTTGAATTTTTGTTACCATTAAAATGATTTGGAGAACAACGAATTTTATTCAGGAAATGTGCAGAAGAAGGAAAGTTAGCTGTCTGAAAATCAAACTAACCAAGTGCTGGAAATGGGGCGTGTCAGTTCCTTTCACAGTGTCGCACCGTGTTTAAGCAACGATGCATTTGGCTCTTCCCAATCTCTTACATTCACCCCACTAAATATAGTCCATAAATTATCAACAGCTACCACAACAAAACAAAACTTACAAATATTGCAGACTGGTTAGTTCGAAGAATACTCTTTCCGGCAGCTCCACTATTTCATTGTAATCAAGATATCTAGAAATGTCAAAGGTAGAGAAGTGTTAGCAGTTGTTTACAGAAATGAAATCACAAGTTGTTATAAGCATTATGTGATCCTCAAGTAGCCATTTCAATCAATTTATGCACAGACAAGTTTTATAGCCAAGCATGCAAATTTCGCCAAAGTTGTATTTTGTACTAGTGATCTCGTCGGCATAAAATGGTGGCACCCAGTAAAGAAGCGAAATCGGGACAAAATGGCAAGTCTCCCTTATCCCTGTTGTCCTTCCTTTATTTCTGAATCATTATCTGAACAAGGATGACAAGACCAATGTGATAAATAATAGGCATGTTAACTTAACAAATACATAAAGTAACGCTACTCAATCCACTCTCATAATTACAAACAAACTAACGCGTCAAACTTACAATGTCCTCAACTTCGTGTTATTTGAGAACATCCCAGGCGAAAGCTTCTCTATTTTATTGTTTCGCAAATACCTGCAAAAAAATTAATGATTTTAGTATATCAGTGCAAAGAACGTATTTTTGATGCCGTAACTTACTAACTACTCGTTCTAATTAGGAGAATACAAGTAGTGGTCTAGGGTCATTTTACGCCTTGTTACTGCGTTCCCTTTGCGTTCCGTATGCGTTCCGTGTGCGTTCCCCTCATTAGCTATGCTTAGTCATGACGTCACAATATGCCTTCCTGCATACTAATTTAGATTTCCATGTTTAATAAATGAATATTAATAATCGGATTCCCTTTTCATGACGTCGCCAATTACCGATTCCTTTTGTCTTCCTGTATACTAATTTGGATTTCCTGCATACTCATTTGGATAGGCAAGTAATTATTTACCTTACCTATTCCAACACACTAGGAACAATAAGCCAGCCCAAACTTGCCCGCTTTATACCAACTCAAGTCAAAACAAAACACAACTAATACAGATATCCTTTACAGACACAGATGAAAACAACATGCCTTGACCAGGACTCGAACCTGGGTTACTGCCGCAACAACGCAGTATCTTAACCACTAGACCATCAAAGCTGTGGCCGATATTATAGCTGAGTAAACTATTTAGAGGGTTTCGAAACATTCAAGTTTAGATACAATAAAACTACACAGAATAAAAAAACCGCTTCTTATTCGTATTTACAAAAACATTCTTATTGCCGCTACATCGCTAGACTCTACGTCGATTTTCAGTTTCCCAACCATCCGCCACTTTAAGTTTTAATTTCTTTAGCGGTAGTTTTATTGTTAGTAGCTTTGCTATTGATCTGACGTTATGTACTTTTAATAATTAGTTGATTATAATATATTGAGGGAGCTTATTTATTTATAAGCCCAGTTGTTCCTTTGGGCTTCCTTGCTCTTAAAGTTTATATTTATTTACTGTGACTGTTTACAATATATGGCAATAAACTAAACTTGAAACTTGAAGCTTCAAAGTTCAAACTTTTAATTATACGAACTTACACTGAATTTGCATGAAAAATTAGCTCCTCGGCAAAGTAAACAAAGCAGCCAATTACATGCGTTACTTAAACCATAAACCCGCACTTTGTTTAAGTTCACATCAATTTAATAATAACAAAACGCATTAAAGTTTCATCAAATCATTTTGTCAACAAAAGCTGTTTTGGAAACCGCCAAACGCAGTAAGAGAGTATTATTATTCCTAAATTGAGTGTTCCTTCAAAGGTGCGAACGCAAGTTAATTTGGATATGTTTTGAATTGGAGATTCAAGAAAATTAATACATTAGCACCCATTTAACCGCTTTTTGAAAACATGCGAAAGTACCGTTTCCTCGTTGGCTTTTATTTCCCAAGTCCATACCGAAACGCTTTAAATTTCTATTGAACTCTGCTAAACAAATGTTGGTTAGCATAGAAATAAAAAAAATACTTTGCGCTTTTTGTCTTCTTTTTCTCCAGCGACATTAAATTAGGTTATTGGACAATTCAGACTGTTTTAAAACATGGGCGTTTTATATCATTATATATCACAATTTTTAGTCATAAATATAGTATAGAACATACGTCATCAATTATTGGACAGAAATTGACATTTTGAATTTGACATTTTGAATTTTTGTTACCATTAAAATGATTTGGAGAACAACGAATTTTATTCAGGAAATGTGCAGAAGAAGGAAAGTTAGCTGTCTGAAAATCAAACTAACCAAGTGCTGGAAATGGGGCGTGTCAGTTCCTTTCACAGTGTCGCACCGTGTTTAAGCAACGATGCATTTGGCTCTTCCCAATCTCTTACATTCACCCCACTAAATATAGTCCATAAATTATCAACAGCTACCACAACAAAACAAAACTTACAAATATTGCAGACTGGTTAGTTCGAAGAATACTCTTTCCGGCAGCTCCACTATTTCATTGTAATCAAGATATCTAGAAATGTCAAAGGTAGAGAAGTGTTAGCAGTTGTTTACAGAAATGAAATCACAAGTTGTTATAAGCATTATGTGATCCTCAAGTGGCCATTTCAATCAATTTATGCACAGACAAGTTTTATAGCCAAGCATGCAAATTTCGCCAAAGTTGTATTTTGTACTAGTGATCTCGTCGGCATAAAATGGTGGCACCCAGTAAAGAAGCGAAATCGGGACAAAATGGCAAGTCTCCCTTATCCCTGTTGTCCTTCCTTTATTTCTGAATCATTATCTGAACAAGGATGACAAGAGCAATGTGATAAATAATAGGCATGTTAACTTAACAAATACATAAAGTAACGCTACTCAATCCACTCTCATAATTACAAACAAACTAACGCGTCAAACTTACAATGTCCTCAACTTCGTGTCATTTGAGAACATCCCAGGCGAAAGCTTCTCTATTTTATTGTTTCGCAAATACCTGCAAAAAAATTAATGATTTTAGTATATCAGTGCAAAGAACGTATTTTTGATGCCGTAACTTACTAACTACTCGTTCTAATTAGGAGAATACAAGTAGTGGTCTAGGGTCATTTTACGCCTTGTTACTGCGTTCCCTTTGCGTTCCGTATGCGTTCCGTGTGCGTTCCCCTCATTAGCTATGCTTAGTCATGACGTCACAATATGCCTTCCTGCATACTAATTTAGATTTCCATGTTTAATAAATGAATATTAATAATCGGATTCCCTTTTCATGACGTCGCCAATTACCGATTCCTTTTGTCTTCCTGTATACTAATTTGGATTTCCTGCATACTCATTTGGATAGGCAAGTAATTATTTACCTTACCTATTCCAACACACTAGGAACAATAAGCCAGCCCAAACTTGCCCGCTTTATACCAACTCAAGTCAAAACAAAACACAACTAATACAGATATCCTTTACAGACACAGATGAAAACAACATGCCTTGACCAGGACTCGAACCTGGGTTACTGCCGCAACAACGCAGTATCTTAACCACTAGACCATCAAAGCTGTGGCCGATATTATAGCTGAGTAAACTATTTAGAGGGTTTCGAAACATTCAAGTTTAGATACAATAAAACTACACAGAATAAAAAAACCGCTTCTTATTCGTATTTACAAAAACATTCTTATTGCCGCTACATCGCTAGACTCTACGTCGATTTTCAGTTTCCCAACCATCCGCCACTTTAAGTTTTAATTTCTTTAGCGGTAGTTTTATTGTTAGTAGCTTTGCTATTGATCTGACGTTATGTACTTTTAATAATTAGTTGATTATAATATATTGAGGGAGCTTATTTATTTATAAGCCCAGTTGTTCCTTTGGGCTTCCTTGCTCTTAAAGTTTATATTTATTTCCTGTGACTGTTTACAATATATGGCAATAAACTAAACTTGAAACTTGAAGCTTCAAAGTTCAAACTTTTAATTATACGAACTTACACTGAATTTGCATGAAAAATTAGCTCCTCGGCAAAGTAAACAAAGCAGCCAATTACATGCGTTACTTAAACAATAAACCCGCACTTTGTTTAAGTTCACATCAATTTAATAATAACAAAACGCATTAAAGTTTCATCAAATCATTTTGTCAACAAAAGCTGTTTTGGAAACCGCCAAACGCAGTAAGAGAGTATTATTATTCCTAAATTGAGTGTTCCTTCAAAGGTGCGAACGCAAGTTAATTTGGATATGTTTTGAATTGGAGATTCAAGAAAATTAATACATTAGCACCCATTTAATCGCTTTTTGAAAACATGCGAAAGTACCGTTTCCTCGTTGGCTTTTATTTCCCAAGTCCATACCGAAACGCTTTAAATTTCTATTGAACTCTGCTAAACAAATGTTGGTTAGCATAGAAATAAAAAAAATACTTTGCGCTTTTTGTCTTCTTTTTCTCCAGCGACATTAAATTAGGTTATTGGACAATTCAGACTGTTTTAAAACATGGGCGTTTTATATCATTATATATCACAATTTTTAGTCATAAATATAGTATAGAACATACGTCATCAATTATTGGACAGAAATTGACATTTTGAATTTGACATTTTGAATTTTTGTTACCATTAAAATGATTTGGAGAACAACGAATTTTATTCAGGAAATGTGCAGAAGAAGGAAAGTTAGCTGTCTGAAAATCAAACTAACCAAGTGCTGGAAATGGGGCGTGTCAGTTCCTTTCACAGTGTCGCACCGTGTTTAAGCAACGATGCATTTGGCTCTTCCCAATCTCTTACATTCACCCCCATAAATATAGTCCATAAATTATCAACAGCTACCACAACAAAACAAAACTTACAAATATTGCAGACTGGTTAGTTCGAAGAATACTCTTTCCGGCAGCTCCACTATTTCATTGTAATCAAGATCTCTAGAAATGTCAAAGGTAGAGAAGTGTTAGCAGTTGTTTACAGAAATGAAATCACAAGTTGTTATAAGCATTATGTGATCCTCAAGTAGCCATTTCAATCAATTTATGCACAGACAAGTTTTATAGCCAAGCATGCAAATTTCGCCAAAGTTGTATTTTGTACTAGTGATCTCGTCGGCATAAAATGGTGGCACCCAGTAAAGAAGCGAAATCGGGACAAAATGGCAAGTCTCCCTTATCCCTGTTGTCCTTCCTTTATTTCTGAATCATTATCTGAACAAGGATGACAAGAGCAATGTGATAAATAATAGGCATGTTAACTTAACAAATACATAAAGTAACGCTACTCAATCCACTCTCATAATTACAAACAAACTAACGCGTCAAACTTACAATGTCCTCAACTTCGTGTCATTTGAGAACATCCCAGGCGAAAGCTTCTCTATTTTATTGTTTCGCAAATACCTGCAAAAAAATTAATGATTTTAGTATATCAGTGCAAAGAACGTATTTTTGATGCCGTAACTTACTAACTACTCGTTCTAATTAGGAGAATACAAGTAGTGGTCTAGGGTCATTTTACGCCTTGTTACTGCGTTCCCTCTGCGTTCCGTATGCGTTCCGTGTGCGTTCCCCTCATTAGCTATGCTTAGTCATGACGTCACAATATGCCTTCCTGCATACTAATTTAGATTTCCATGTTTAATAAATGAATATTAATAATCGGATTCCCTTTTCATGACGTCGCCAATTACCGATTCCTTTTGTCTTCCTGTATACTAATTTGGATTTCCTGCATACTCATTTGGATAGGCAAGTAATTATTTACCTTACCTATTCCAACACACTAGGAACAATAAGCCGGCCCAAACTTGTCCGCTTTATACCAACTCAAGTCAAAACAAAACACAACTAATACAGATATCCTTTACAGACACAGATGAAAACAACATGCCTTGACCAGGACTCGAACCTGGGTTACTGCCGCAACAACGCAGTATCTTAACCACTAGACCATCAAAGCTGTGGCCGATATTATAGCTGAGTAAACTATTGAGAGGGTTCCGAAACATTCAAGTTTAGATACAATAAAACTACACAGAATAAAAAAACCGCTTCTTATTCGTATTTACAAAAACATTCTTATTGCCGCTACATCGCTAGACTCTACGTCGATTTTCAGTTTCCCAACCATCCGCCACTTTAAGTTTTAATTTCTTTAGCGGTAGTTTTATTGTTAGTAGCTTTGCTATTGATCTGACGTTATGTACTTTTAATAATTAGTTGATTATAATATATTGAGGGAGCTTATTTATTTATAAGCCCAGTTGTTCCTTTGGGCTTCCTTGCTCTTAAAGTTTATATTTATTTACTGTGACTGTTTACAATATATGGCAATAAACTAAACTTGAAACTTGAAGCTTCAAAGTTCAAACTTTTCATTATACGAACTTACACTGAATTTGCATGAAAAATTAGCTCCTCGGGAAAGTAAACAAAGCAGCCAATTACATGCGTTACTTAAACAATAAACCTGCACTTTGTTTAAGTTCAAATCAATTTAATAATAACAAAACGCATTAAAGTTTCATCAAATCATTATGTCAACAATAGCTCTTTTGGAAACCGCCAAACGCAGCAAGAGAGTATTATTATTCCTAAGTTGAGTGTTCCTTCAAAGATGCGAAACGCAAGTTAATTTTGATATGTTTTGAATTGGAGATTCAAGAAAATTAATACATAAGCACCCATTTAATCTCTTTTTGAAAACATGCTAAAGTACCGTGTCCTGGTTGGCTTTTATTTCCCAAGTCCATACCGAAATGCTTTAAATTTCTATTGAACTCTGCTCAGTAAACAAATGTTGGCTAGCATAGAAATAAAAAAATACTTTGCGCTTTTTGTCTTCCTTTTCTCCAGCGACATTAAATTAGGTTATTGGACAATTCATAGTGTTTAAATATAGGCATTTTATATATTTATATATCACAATTTTTATTCATAAATATAGTATAGAACACACAAATAAACGTTTGTTTTTGTTGCCAGAAATTCTAGTTATGTTGCAGATTGATTGTCCTAGATGAGTAGGACAGAATAATTGAAAAAAAGCCACAATAATTGAAAAAATCAGTATCATAGTTTATCTTATCATATTTACATTCAGAAACCTAGATGTGTGACATTATAAAATGAGACGTCAAAATTACTTCATAGCTTTATATAATCTAAACTTCTCCGATGTTCTTCAACACTAAAAACTTTCCTTTGCAAAATTCTAAGTTTTACTTGCGGGACACTGAAATTTCATCAAATTGTTATAACTCAAGAATAATTTGTCATTGCGAGTTACGGTTTTCGTTGTATTTGTCCCCAAGTCAAGCTCTACCAGAATGATATATTTGGTGATATAAAATTAGAAACTTTGTACCGCGTGTTTTTGTGACGTCATCAATTATTGGACAGAAATTGACATTTTGAATTTGACATTTTGAATTTTTGTTACCATTAAAATGATTTGGAGAAAAACGAATTTTAGTCAGGAAATGTGCAGAAGAAGGAAAGTTAGCTGTCTGAAAATCAAACTAACCAAGTGCTGGAAATGGGGCGTGTCAGTTCCTTTCACAGTGTCGCACCGTGTTTAAGCAACGATGCATTTGGCTCTTCCCAATCTCTAACATTCACCCCACTAAATATAGTCCAAAAATTATCAACAGCTACCACAACAAAACAAAACTTACAAATATTGCAGGCTGGTTAGTTCGAAGATTACTCTTTCCGGCAGCTCCACCATTTCATTGTAATCAAGATATCTAGAAATGTCAAAGTTAGAGAAAAGTTAGCAGTTGTTTACAGAAATTAAATCACAAGTTGTTATAAGCATTATGTGATCCTCAAGTAGCCATTTCAAGCAATTAATGCACAGACAAGTTTTATAGCCAAGCAGGCAAATTTCGCCAAAGTTGTATTTTCTACTAGTGATCTCGTCGGCATTAAATGGTGGCACCCCGTAAAGAAGCGAAATCGGGACAAAATGGCAAGTCTCCCTTCATTTCTGAATCATTATCTGAACAAGGATGACAAGAGCAATGTGATAAATAATAGGCATGTTAACTTGACAAATGCATAAAGTAACGCTACTCAATCCACTCTCATAATTACAAACAAACTAACGTGTCAAACTTACAATGTCCTCAACTTCGTGTCATTTGAGAACATCCCAGGCGAAAGCTTCTCTATTTTATTGTTCCGCAAATACCTGCAAAAAAATTAATGATTTTAGTATATCAGTGCAAAGAACGTATTTTTGATGCCGTAACTTACTAACTACTCGTTCTTATTAGGAGAGTACAAGTAGTCGAAGGATTTCTTTTGCCTCTTCGTTCCCCTCTTCTATTTTCTGATAGCAGACGTATAATATCCAGGACCTGGACGAGGAGGTCAAGGAGTTCAACACGCAGTGGGACAAGCAGTTCAGGGAGTTCAGCCAGCCGCAGAACAAGGAGCTCGTACGTGGAATTCAACCAGCCGTGGGACATGCGGCTCAGGTTGTTCAACCAGCCGTGAGACAGAGACCTCGAAGAGTTCTACCAGCAGCGGAACAAGGAGTTCAAGGAGTTCATCCTGGTGCGGGAAATGCAGCTCAAAGAGTTCAACCAGACACCGGACAAGGAGTTCAACCAGCATCGGGACAAGGAGTCCAACATGCACCGGGACAAGCTAAACAGGGAGAGCTAGAAATAAAGTATATCTGTTTTCTCTTTTAAGATATGTGTAGATATAAACTGTGCGTGGGGGAAAGGGCTGCACCCCTCCTTTTCTGTGTGTTTTACTTTGCTTCCTGCGTTGTACAAGTTTACTTGTTTTGGTTCCACGCTTCATTTGTTTTGCATTTCAGTCAATGTGTTAGCTTATTACTTCATTGGGTAGCTCCAGTGTGTTACGAGCGTTTCTGCACGAGCGGTCTACATTCTATACAGTCTGGGATACTTATTTAAATGTTCACGTAATGTTCGGCGGCGTACACATTTTTAGCTGCCTTTTATCATCGCAAGGCACCTCTGTCAGTTGTAGGTTTGGTATGTGTAGTTAACATGGATGGAATACTTCATAATGTTGTGAATACAATGGATGAATGTGTCAACAAGCAGCTCGGCGACTCTGCATGGCTATTTGTTTTTGGAGTTAGGAGTAGAGTGGAACAGGTGAGTTCACCGCAGCTATTTGTTTTACACCACTAAAGCAGAGTGTAGTAAAAACAAATCAAATAAAATGGGGTGAGAGTTCACCGAAAAAAAAATAGGGCGAGAGTTCACCAAAGGAAAAAATGGGGTGAGAGTTCACCAAGGAAAAGATAAAAAAAATGGGGCGAGAATTCACCAAAGAAAAGAGAAAAAAATGGAGTGATAGGTCACCAAGGAAAAGAAAAAAAAATGGGGCAGAGTTCACCAAGGAAAAGAGAAAAAATGGGGTGAAAGGTCACCAAAGAAAAGAGAAAAAATGGGGTTAGAGGTCACCAAGGAAAAGGAAAAAAATGGGTGACTTCACCAAGGAAAAGAAAAAAAAATGGGTGAGAGTTCACCAAAGAAAAGGGAAAAAAAAATGGGGTGAGACGTCACCAAGGAAAAAAGAAAAAAATGGGGTGAGAGGTCACCGAGGAAAAGAGAAAAAAAGAATGGGGTGAGAGGTCACCAAGGAAAAGCGAAAAAATGGAAAGAAAATAGAAGAGAAGAAAACAAAAGAGCGAAATCGGGTGAGAGTTTGCCAAAGGCAAAAAGAGAAATGGGGTGAGAGTTTATCAAAGGAAAGAAGAGGAATGGGGTGAGAGTTCACCAAGGAAAAGAGAAAAAGAAATGGTGTGAGAGTTCACCCAGACAAACAAAAAAACAAACAAACACAAGTGGGGATGAGACATCAGCGAAGAAAACAACAACAAAAATTGGGAGAGAGTATTGAGAATTCAATGACACTTAAACGTGATGAATGTTTTATGTTTATGAGGTTTCACCGATATGTCACCGCCTGGTCAAACAGCGAGAGGGAAAGTGGACCTCCCGAGGTCGTGCTAGAGACCATAAGTAGATAAAGACTCCAGAATTAAGTAGATGTAAGGACCGGTGTTGTCACATGAGAAATATTTTTCTTTCACGATTGTATACGTGAAATAAACGCGGAGCATTAGAATAGGTTGTTTGTTGACTTACTGGGGTGTAAAGGGCCGGATCTAAATTAACGAGGCTCAAAGGGGGGACAAGTACAATAAATATATGGCGAAAGGGTGACGTAAATATTTAAAAATGCTGATATATTTTCCTCAAAATCCAACCCCAACACCCCCTCCCCCCCCCCCCATGCCCTTCCTTTGATCCGCGAGTGCTGTAAATTTTCTTTTTCCCTATTGTACCTTCTGTCTATAGTCACAGGGAGTCGAGAGTTTTGAAACCAGGGTATCTCAAAACCCTCCTGGTCATACTGGGTCAAAACTGTCCTCTCTCTGCTGACTTATACGGGTTTTTTTCACACGCGTATTTCGCCTTTTTGTTTTTTGTTTTTCGCTTCAGGCAAAATACTGGTCATGGGAAAAAGATGACTCGATTAATAATACCGGTGTTTCCGCAAATGCGACTCAGTGGGTGAATACTAGGGAAAATCCTGTATGGGTCAGCGGTGAGAGGGCAGGAAATGACCAGCTTGAAAATGGCTTAAATAGTAGAAAAGGGAGAGGTTATTGGACACATTGATGAATTAATGTTCCGGGATCCGGACCATTTTGTCGCAGAGGAACTCCATTGAAATGCAGCTAATTGAACAGAAATAGCGAAGTTGGCACCTTCATTGAACTAGGAGGAGGTCCTGTCTTGGAGAGAGCATAATGTGTGCATAGTCCCATACTTCAGACACTTTAGGGGGACGTTCAACGGGGAACGCAACCTCGTTCCCAGGGTCTCTCTTCTTCCCGCCCCCTGGAGCGAGAGAGAGAGAGACCCTGGCTCAGGCTGGTCACGTGTCTCCCAGAATAAAAATTTCCCCACGAGGGGTCCCTGTTTTTGGAAGTTTTGTCGACCAAAATTTTTGTCAACATCAAAGCGAGGCTGGCTTCGGTGGTTCAATCCGCCATGTTTTACAGCAGCCTTCACTTTGCGATCGTAAATAGCAGCTACTGGAACATAAATCTTAAACCAAAACAAGTCAAGTGCCTGGAAGCAATTTACTCTGGACGAGATACTGTCGGTGTACTTCCAACAGGATACGGAAAATCGATTATTTTCCATCTTTTGCCCGGTCTTTTCTTAGACAAAATCTCGAGCTCTTGATCGACACAAACAGTCCCTCAAATCCACCCCGTCATTGTCGTCGTTTCGCCGTTGAACTCTCTGATAAGCGACCAGATCAGAAGAAGTAAGGAGGGAAACGTCAATGCGGCTATCCTTAACGTAAGAAAGGCTAAAAACAGCGACAATCTAGAGCTGGATGAGACGAGCGAGACGAATTCCTCGTGGCTGAAAGATGCGAAATACGACACAATTTTCACACATCCTGAAGCTGTGTTGTCTTGCAAAAAGGGAATAGAGCTCTTCCAAAGCACGCAGTATCAACGATGCGTTCAAGCGATAGTTATTGATGAAGCCCACTGTATTCTAGAATGGTAAGTGTGTTGATACTCAGTATAATTTAAGTTACATAAACACCAACATCAGAATACATGTAAATCATTGATTAAAAAGCTAACAAAAGTAAATTTCATATTATTGGGGTGCCGTCACCGGTTCTATTATGCCTTTGAAAAACCTAACAAGAATGCTCCAATTTTGAGAAAAATGACTATATTATGTACTGCATTATTTAAAAACATGGCCTGGATGAAAATTGATTGCATTGCACACCTTGAAAAGCTTTTTAAGGTTAATATTTTTGAGGTTCTTTCACTGTGTATGTGAAAAATTGACACGAAGGGCTAGTGGTTGCGGTCTGTTGTCAGTTTATTTTAAATTTTCTTTCCTTTGTCAATATAACAGTGACATTCTTTATCTTGGCTTTTTAGGGGAGATGACTTTCGTAAGGATTATGCAAACCTTGCAATGCTGTGTGCCACTTTCCCTACTGTACCAGTGGTGGCTCTTACTGCTACAGCTAACAAGAGAGATGTGACAGCAATCAAAGAATCCCTCAATTTAAAAAATCCATTAGAAGTCATTGGGAATCCAAACCGTCCAAACATCTTCTACAAGAAAGTTTTTCGTAAAGGGGAGGATGTGGAATTTCTTGAGGAAATTTTGACACCTATTGCTCTTGGCCTAAAAGAGAAAAAGATGGATTATCCCACCACCATCTTGTATTTACCCTTGAGGTTGTGTGGATTTTCGTTGAAATTTTTTCAAAGGCAACTTGGCGTGGAACAATATTACTCACCACAAAACCCTGGAAATGAGGTTGCCTCGAGTGCAGATGCAAAGCCTGAAAACAGGCTTTTTGCACAGTATCATTCTCCACAAACACGGGCAATGAAGGATCTGATTTTAAAGGAACTTTCATCTCCATCATCAACAGTAAGGGTTGTGTTTGCTACAGTCGCAATGGGGATGGGAGTGGACATCCCATCAATAAGAAATGTCATTCACGTAGGACCACCACGAACAATCAGGGAATATTTTCAAGAAACTGGACGAGCAGGCCGTGATGGGAAACAATCTTTTGCAGTGCTCTACTACAACAACAGAGACATTGCAAAGAATCGTGAAGGTATGAGCGATGACATTCGCCAATTTTGCCGCCTGGAGGACTCTTGTCTTAGGAAGTTTCTTTTGAACAGTCTTGATGCCACAAACACAAAATGTATTGGTCATCTCTGTTGCAGTTATTGTGAATCCGTATGTGATTGCGACATTTGTCTTGTTAATGGTCTCAGTCAGATTAATTGCCTTCCCTGAACATTATCGTGTACGATAATATTTTTTTATTCTTAAAATCAATCTCATGAGTACTGGAACATTATATCCTTATGTACATGTACTTTATCTAGAGTAATTATTTTTAAAAACCACCATAAATCCCACTCTTAATCCTTTCACCACCATGTGCCAGTGAAGTTAAAGGTGTCCATAACACTATACACTAGAAAAAAGCAAAAACATTTGAAAAAACACTCATGAAGGACTGGGAACTACACTAGACATTCAAAGTTATATAGTTAACTAATTTATGCAAGATAAACTGTATGCTCTGAAATAGGTGTTGCTTCATTTCAAATAGATCTAGATCCGTTGTCCAGGGCACGTTTGCTCTAAACCAGCTGTTGGTGGTGGAAGGTTTAAACCACAAGGAATTCAAAATCACCAGCGTATATCTCTTTATAATAACATGTATAGTAAGAGTTTTGGGTTTATATTTAGTTAGGAGGTCATGTAAACTGCTAGATTTTCAATAATATTTAGAATGCCCTGAAGACCCTTATTTTTACATTAATTTTTAGAGGAGGTCATGTAACTTGAAGCTGTAAATGTTCTTTTTATGAATCCTCATCATCAAGTCCCAGTGGTGCATCCAATAACAAATTATTTTTATGTCGGGCAAGCCACTTGTCAAGTTCTGTTTGATCAAGGGATACCAAAGGGTCAGGCTGAATATCGGGAAAAGAATCATGCATTCTGTTGGGCACACTGGTGAAGGGCTTCAAAACACGTAGATCTGCTATTACAATACTTTCGTCTGCAGCTGTTGATCTGTGGCTGTGAGAGGATGAATGGGTTGCTCTGTGTATCTGAACATCAAAGTTTTCAACAATTTTATCCTCCCCTCCTGAAGCTCGGCTACACTTATCAATGGCGTTGTCAGTTTTGTTGGGGCCCATTGTCTTGATTGATTTCTTGTGGGATTTGTTCCTGTTTTCGTGAAGCAGATCAATTTCAATGTTATGACCAGCACCCCCTTTCCAATTTACCGTGGATGCCCAGGTGCACTGGTGAGCCTCAGCCTCCGACAGGAAAATGTCGTTTTGAAGAATACTGATTAACATTTCTATGGCATAAGCATGAAACCCTGGCAATGCCTGTAAAAGTAGCTGTTTATGGAGAGTTGCAATTCTTTCTCCATTACCTTCCTTCACAGCATCTTTGAAATCAAAAATTAAGAAATAATATTTCAAGAGGCACAATGAGTAATTATGTACAAAGTCCTGACTATCAGGACTGCTTTCATCATCATTGGTTGGTGGTGGAATGATAAGGAATTGGTCAATAAATTTATCTAAAACAGAGTCATAGTATTGTCTCTTGTTGTTGCCTACATCTAAAATGTAGTATGGGGGCCTGTTTCTTGTGATGTGGCCATCTTTGGTTTCCATGCCAAAGAACTGCACTAGTGCTTCCACTGTAAAACACTTGCCGATCGTCAGAAAAAGCTGTTCGCAGTCTTCATAGTGTTTCACATCAATGGTCACGTTTCGTCGCTGAAGTTTCTCTCTGAAGTACCTCAATGTTCCTTTCTCCCATGCGGAATTCTTGTAGAGCTTCTTAAAGATCACCTTTAATAAAATATACAAAATAAGAACATAATATGATTTTGTTTTAATAGCATTTCCCTCATTCATTTCCAAACCTACAGATGGATATTTGTGAATAAACAACAAGCATGCAAAATGTAAAAAAAAAATAAGCTCCAAAATAGGGCTTGATCGCAATGGGAACTAATGACATCATGGTTGGATTTTAAGGTTCAATGATGGCAAGGGATATTAAAGTTTCATTGACTTATTTTGTTAACCATTCATAATTTAAACCACCCAAAATATGACAATACATGTAATTTCTTACCTTCAAGAAGCTTCTCTTTGAGTGCCAGTCAACAATTCTGAAGGGGTAGAGGTGGTCTAGCCTGTCCTGTGGTAAATGACTTCCTGCACGCAAGTCTTTGGCCCCTGCCAATCGGACCCTTGTAAGTTGATCTCCGAAGCAAGGAACTTTGACATTTGCTAAAGGATCACCAGGCTGTGGAACAGGTGACACATGTGACGCTGGCTGATCTGACCTAGATGGGGCAGCAATTGGTGGAGCAAGAGGAACATGGTCCTGATCAGGAGGGGCACACATGCCAGCTCTCGAGTAAATTTCATGGACCTGCAGTAGTAGTAAATGAACTTCAGGTCAAAATCATTTTAAAGTGAATCTGGGCATGCGCAGTCAAATCTTTGTCACCATTTTGATTCTCGTTATCAATCTTCCTGCACAATTTCAAACTTGGCGCCTGGGCTGAAATTTGTCACAATTAAATTTGTCACAACGAAATTTCAGCCCAGTTGACCAGGCTGAAATCCGCCATGTAATCGGCCCTTTAAGGACAATGGATTCAGTGCTGCATGTGTGAGGCGGGTGTTTAATAGGGGTTAAATGTACAGTTTCACACTGATAATTCTTTTAGGACTTTGATAACAGGCCGCATAATAGAGGTTTGACTGTAGTTTTATTTTTGTTTTCCTTTGCCTTTATAGCCATTATCAGAAACTGATACAAATAAAAATTAAAATAGTTTGAAATCATTTTAACCTACAACATACCCAAACTTCTAGTTGATCCAAAACATCAACAACTTCCGCATATTTCTTCTCATCTTTCATCAACACTGGAAGGGGCACCACCACTGACTCAGAACTCATTTCAGCTTGGTACCGGCAAGGTGTGCGGAGTGGAACAACACCATTAAGAAACTGAAATGCAGGAAATAGCTCACACAATATTCTTCCAAGGAAAATCTTATAACGCTCTCTTGTGCAACTTTGCTCCTCGTTACTAAGTTCTAAGAGGTCCTTCATGTTGCAACCACTGAGGCACTTCTTAGATCCATTGTCAGGAAGATCAGAGGCTACACGATCAAACACGATGCTAGTTGAAACTGCATGGACACTTTTGTTCTGTTTGTCAGAACGCATGTCGTGCACTTTAACTTCCCAGTCAATGTTGTCCAGGACAAGAACAAATGTTTTCCCTTCTTTCACCATCTGAACAGCATGATCCAGGAAGTGGCTTCCAATATTATCCTGGATTGCATACTTCATGGAAGGAACCATTGAAATTCCATATCTGTTGAATCTCTCCAGAAGCTATATGGGAGGGATTGTGATTTATTAGCAGTTGAGACATACAGCGTCTTGATATGGATCCATAGAAATAAATCAGAGTGGTAGGTGACCATTTTCAAATTTTAAAATCTTATACTTTCATGCCTTAAGAGGTTTCGATAAATTTATTTTTCACAAGTAGTGTGTTATAAGGTACCTTGTTCTTAGTGTTATCTTGAGTTTTATCCCAGATGAAATCAAGAGGTACCACAACAACTATAATTGTGGTCATCCTATGACTTGAATAGATATTCTGCCAATTTTATGATTAAAGCAAGGTGGACCAAAATATGACATGGACAGGGATGCTGATCAACAAATTTGAATTACTTGTAAGCCCCTTAAAGAGCCTTTTATTCTGTCTAAAGCACTGACACAAATATTATATGACATTGCACTTCTATTTTTTTTTTTGGGGGGGGGGGGGGTGGGGGGTGCATGCAATCCAAAGTGATACCTGGGTGGCTAAAAATATTGACTGTCCACTCTAAATATTCCCTAAGTGATGCTAAAATCCACGATTTACACCCTTAAATGAATGAGACAATGAGCATCCCTGGCCTTTTCACATTTAAATCTCCAACACATGGAGATCTAAGAGGAATTCTTACCTCTTTACTCGCATTTCCACTGTAGAGCAACACTGTGTTAAGTCTCTGCACACGGCTTAACTCATGACATCGTTTAAACATTACTACTCCATAGATGAGGGCCAATGGAGCAGTATTCTTATCTTGATTAAGATCAAGCTGAATCATGGTTGACAGCATCGTGAAGACTGTGGGGCAGAGACTTCTCATTTTTCTGCCAAGATCTCTTCAAAAGTAAAACTGGACAAACCAGGATATCCTCTGTCTCTGAGCACTGATTTGGGCTCCCTCCTTGCCACTTGTACAAGTTCTCTGTCAATTTTGGCGAGAAACATTTCCATCATTTCCTCCTCTGTAATACACATGCTTGCAACCTGAAAATATATTTTTTTAATATTTATTATAGATAGTTATAAGAACGAAATATTTAACATGACTTTTCAGCATTTAGAAGGTTAATTAAATAATTAATATGACCAAATTAATACACATATATTTTAACCAAAACATTCTAGATATTAATTAATGTCTGCCAAGCTAATAAGAATTATAAAATAATTTTAAATTTTTATGAGGTGGCCACTTCAGTTTTTTTAAAATATATATCAGCATACTACTTGTTGTTTTCAGTGTAGAGATTGTAAAATAAAAACTAAATTAAAAATAAAAGTTTACATATAAGCTTATAAAGCTCAAATATTAGCCTTACATTCGTACATTTTAACCTTTGCATGTAAGCTTAATTTTTAAAAATAATTTATTTGAGGTTTTCATTTTAGCAAAAACGTGTCCATGTAAAAATACACGTCTCGATCAACCCTTTTACGATTTTAGCGAAAGGTTTCATCGAGTATTTTAACTGATCAGGGTTTCAAATTGCAAAAAAAGGTTTCTGTACTGCAGTCATGTAAACAAAGGGTTTCATCGAGGCGTCCAGTTGAAACGGCAAGCAAAACATTAAACTGACCCTCTAAATGCATGATCATACCTGAGTTTCGGTTGTATGTTCTTGTAGAGTTGCAGTTGCAGTTGGAGTTTCTAATGGATCACGTAGGTTTTCCTGTGAGAAAACAAGACAGGAAATAAACACACCATGTCAAACAAAAATAAGTTTCTTATGATCTCAGAATGGAGTCCGCGCGAAATGCGCACGGTAAGTTCAGTTGTAAACTAAAATGGAAGCATTGCTAAGCAAACGAAAAGATAAAATAGCCTTTAAGTTACTAACTTTCTTTCCACTTGGCTGTTCGTCGGCGAAATTAATTCCTCGGCGACTGCTTCGGACGAGCAAAGGCTTATTCACTTTTGAGCTTTTCAGCGTTCGCGGCGCAGATGGCGACACTTCGATGCATCTCTTAGTTCTTTCAAAGGACGTTTGGGTCTCTGTAATGGTGCTTTTGAAAACTTTAAAGTTGTTCACTCGCCTCTCACACGGTCTACATATTATACGTGGCAATAGTTCGCTCTGTGACAAAGATCCACCGTAAAGTTCTTCCACAGTTGCGAGCAGCGCTCGATTATTTTTCGAAAACAAATTCTTGCAGTGCGAGATATCTCCTACAGACTTGCAAAGCCTACAGCAACTCGTGTTTACGTGACTAGAAGCCGCATAAATCTTTTTTGGCGTCTGAATTGTCGACATCTGACCTCTCGCGGGTAAATTTACTTCGCGGAGCTTATTACTGTCACACAAAACAGATCTGTTATTTTTCATGCAAATACTCTCCGTTCCTTGGTAGGCTAAGTACAACCAAACTCCCGACTTGGCAGCCCCTCCCTCAATGTTTCCTTTTGTAATCTCCCAGATTCTGAGAGACACGTGACCAGCCTGATCCAGGGTCTCCTCTTTCTCGCTCCAGGGGGCGGGAAGAAGAGAGACCCTGGGAACGAGGTTGCGGGGAACGTCACAATTCCGACCGGCCACCCACAGAGTATTCACTAAGGAATAATGTATCGTGTAAACGATTTAGAGAATCTATCCGGAAAACGCTTTCACGTCGCCTGCAAACCGGTGCGATCTTGGTCGTGGGTAAGGTTGGTCACGCAAAACCACCTAATTTAGTACTACCTGTAACAGTTGAGCCCACGAAGCCGAGAGTGTGTCACGATGCGCGGTACTTAAACTTGTGGATGCTGAAGAAGCCTTTCTCGTCAGACACGGCGACGGATTTGCCTCGGCATGTCCTCAAGGACTCTTACCAGTCTGTTCTCGCTGACAAGTCAGGTTACGACCACCTCTGGCGAAGGTTTGGAACTCAACTGGGGCTTCGGCAAGGCTGGCCTCGAATGCCGGTGCACAGCCTACCAGTACATGGCAAGACATTAATCAGTTGAAACGGTTTGTGTGTGCGTTCGGACAGCCCAGGGAAGAGACCTCATGAGAAGAAACGTCTGTGAGTCAAGGTGGACAGTCTCTCCCACCAGGGCTATCTGGTTAAGGTTTGGGTTTAGTTTTGAGGAGTTACGACTAGGTTGAAGGGCAGATATCTTGGGCAACCTATCGATGGCCTCCTTAGTTAGTTATTAGTATTGGGGAGGAGCCCATCGTTAGTATGGTAAACAGAAGGACACTGAATGACACAAAGGGACAGGAGCCAAATTTATCCCCAATCTTATTGCGGTTCGACAATGGATGCAGTGTTGGATAGTTTACTATTCACACTGCATACATTAAAGTAACGCATATAAGATTAGTACATATGAATAAATTATCACTTTGGCTCAACTGCAGTGCGGCGGGGATTGTGCAGGTACGAGGCGATGCGGTTTACATACGGGCAAGTCCTGGGAGCTGAAGGCGGAATTGGTTTCCCCACCCACCCTCCCATACATTCGCACTGTGACCATTGTCGGTCGCCAAATTTATCCCCAATCTTATTGCGGTTCGACAATGGATGCAGTGTTGGATAGTTTACTAATTTGGATTTCCTGCATACTCATTTGCATAGGTAAGTAATTATTTACTTTACCTATTCCAACACACTAGGAACAAAAAGCCCGCCCAAACTTGCCCGCTTTATACCAACTCAAGTCAAAACGAAACAGAACTAACACAGATATCCTTTACAGACACAGATCAAAACAACATGCCTTGACCAGGACTCGAACCTGGGTTACTGCCGCCACAACGCAGTATCTTAACCACTAGACCTTATAATTCTCACATTATAATTATATATATAATATACCTTATAATTCTCACATTGTCTCGCTTTTATTTACATTGTTGTTACTAGCATAATTAACATTTGTTCCCACTTATATATTCACTGTCAACGCTTTGTACACTACTAATTAACTGAAGATGACAGAAGTTGCTGTCGAAACATGTTTTTCAAACTAAAACGTTTTGTCGTTTTTCTTAAAATTATAACTTTGAATATCCGTGGTTTTGGCAATGAAGCGAAACAACGCTCTGTTTTTGATTTTGCGAAAAATTCCCGTTCTGATTTTATTTGTTTACAAGAACCTTTAGCGACAAGACAAAATGCGATAATTCTCTGACAGCTAAATGAAATGGCGCGGTAAAAGTTTCTGGTCGCCCGCTCTTGGTAAACAAGGCGGCGTTGCCGTTCTTGTCGCTGAAAATACTGATTTCAAATGTTTACAATGGAAAAAAGATTATTCTTGTAGAATTGTTAGTGTTTTAACTGATTTCGACGACACGAAAATTAATTTGGTTTTATACTTATGCACCCACGAATCCAAGTGAACGTACTTTTATGACACAATTCATGAATATTTTTTCCGAACTCTTTTAAAATTATTGCTGGCGATTTTAACTGCATTGAAAACGTTTCTGATAAGTTTGGAGGAAATCCTACAATTTCCATGGATTTGAAAGATCTGCACAGTGTTCTCTGGCGCAAAAAAACACGGCCGACTGAAAAATACAATGCACATGGTAATAATGCGGATAAAACTATCGGTACACGTTTGGATAATTTTTTTATTGCTCAGGACTTGTATGATTCCTTTTTAAAATTTGAAATTTTGCCTTGTGTTTTTTCCGATCATGATTCTGTTGATTTAAGCCGCAATTTGCATAATTCATTTTCCCGTGTACCAGGACTTTGGAGGCTAAATTTAGAATTTGATGTTTGCGATATGATCTCAGAAATTATTAAGAAACATGCATTGTACTGGAAAGCATTTACTTTCATTCAAGCTTTGTGGGATTTTCTTAAAGAATCTATAAAATTAGTTGCTATAGATTTTGGTCGAAGTAAACAACGCGCAACTATAAATTCTTTGATCGAAGCTAAACGGGCTCTTATTGAAGGAGATAGCTCAGCGAAAACCACCATAGAAACGCTTGAAAGAGAAATTCGGGCCATTAATTTATCCCAAATGAGAGGAAGCCAAACTCGTAGCAGAGTCAAATGGCTTGAAGAAGGTGAAAAACCTACCAAATTCACGTGCTCAGAAAAATACTGTTCAATCTATTTATAACTCCGCCGGTGTTGAAGTCTTTTCACAAGATTCCGGCCCATTTCGATTTTTACCGTAATTTGCACTTGCAAGAACCTGTTAATTTAACAGTCCAAACCGAATTTTTTAACAATCTTGTAAACAGATTAAGTGAGAGCGAAATTTTATCCTGCGAAGGATTTTTATCTTTGGCTGAAATTACCCACGCAATGCGTGGACTTTCTTCAGGGAAAACCCCCGGTTCAGACGAATTACCTCAACAATTTTTCGCTAAATTCTGGGATCTTTTATGGCCCTGTCACACTATAGCGTATCGTACTAGCGTATGCCAGCGTATAAAAAAATATCACTCATACGCTGGTATACGCTGACATACGCTAGGGATACGTTAGGCATAGGTTGTATACGTTTCAAGCATGGTCGCATACGGTGGCATACGCTGGCATACGGCGAGGCATTAAAAAAATTTTAAGCATGCTTAAAAATTTTGTGCGTATTCGGACGTATGGTTTATACGCTAAGCATACGCTAGGCATACGCTGAATACGCGAGAGTTACGCTAGAGGTACGTTACTCATAGGTCAAGTACGCTGGTCATACGCTGTATTTTCAAGGGAATTTTGTGCGTATGAAAATTATTTTATGAATTTCCATACGCAACTCATACGTTTCTTTTGATACGCAATAGTGTGACATTCTGTTCGAAATTATAAATTTAGTTTGGAAAATAATTCTCTCAGTGATTCAATGCAAGGAAGCGTGACTAGATTACTTTACAAGAAAGATGATAAGAAAAACCTCAAAAATTGGTGGCCCGGCCATTTCGCTACTCAATGTTGATAACAAAATTTGTTCAAAAGCTCTTACAAACAGACTTTCAAAATTGTTACCCTCGATTATTTCAAGAAGATCAAACTTGTTCCGTCCCAGGTAGGACGATTTTTGAGAATTTATTTCTCTTGCGTGACACTCTAAATTATATAAATATTACCAATGAAACTGGTATCTTGCTGAAAACACTGGAAAACTTTTTACCAATGTTTTAAGTCGTTTTGGATTTGGCCCTAATTTCCAGCGGTGGATTTTTACATTATACTGTCAAGCAAATATGAAAATTATAGTTAATGTTTTTTTGACCAAAGAAATTCCACTCGAGTGGGGGGGAGGGGGGGTGAAGCAGGGAGATCCCCGGTTCCCACTTTTGTACATTTTATGCGCAGTAGTTTTGGCGACCAGTATAAGAAAGGATGATACTATTGAAGGTTTTCTCATTCCAGAAACCTGAGGAAAGCGTTTTAAAATTCGCCAATAAGCGGATGACTCAACATGTTTTGTAAAGGACATTTTTTTCTTTAGACAAATTGTTTACCTTTATACTTCACAAATACGAGACAGGTACAGGGACTAAAATTAAACGTGGCAAAGAGTACAGAAGCCATGAGGTTAGGAGCTTGGTGCTCACGTCCGGACACTCCTTATGGCCTCCTTACCACGCCTTTCCAAGCTAGATTAAAATTTGAACCTGTGAAAGGTTGTGGGGTGTTTTGACTCCCACCCTATCGGCACTACTCATTACTAGGTTTTTAGTTAATGTTAAGACTATTTTCTTCTTCATTAAGACCATACTTCATGGTATATGGGTTTTTCGAAATAAAGCAACTTTTCACAATGGCACCGAGAACTCTCGGGACACTGTAAGGGACATAAGGAATGGGGGGCTGGGACTCTGAGACCCTTAACCTATACTAGACCATTTTAGCTGCATTTTGCAACCCTATTCTAGAATAAACACCGAAAAATCCTACCCTATCCTAGACCTTTTCTAGACTCACTATTTTGCAGAAACTTGTTCACTATCACAGTCTAAGATACCAGGGGTCAGTAAAAATGTCGTACAGCACACCTTACCGATTTTTTCCATTTGCCAGTAAACCTCGTCTAGACTAAATTCTTCATGCAACTGATCAGTTTTGTGGAAAATGATACCCTATTCTAGACCAAACATTTCTGATTACTATACCCTATCCCAGACTAAACTGCTTGAAAACCATACCCTTGACAGTGGCACATACCTATATAGCTCATATATGGGAGTACCCCCTCCCCTGGGCAAATTGATTTCTCCCGAATGACCAAATAGAAATTTTCTGCTTTGTGGTGTCATCCGAATATTTGTGAAATACAACAGTCAAAGCTTGTGACTCTATAAATAATTTAGCTACTGGCAACTCATCATTCAATACCAGAAATGACTAAAGTAATCATGTGCAAACCAGAAAGGACTTTCAAGTTGACCAAACGACCGGAAATGAACTTTATAAATAATCCCTTATGGACTAGACTTTCAAGTGACTCATGTAAACCGGAACTGACCTTGTATTATTGTAACCGGAAATGACTAGCCTCTCAGGATAATATTGTAAACTTTAGGGATTTGTTATTGATGAATAAAACATTCTAAAACGAAAAAAAACACTTTTGTTTTGTTTAGCAGAGAAAACGGTTTGCAAAATCGTTTTTCCCTGCTTTTTTTCGTGGTTCGCTACTCAAGAGAGGTTTCACATTTCAGAAACAGTGAGCTTTTGTGGAATTTGTGCAGTCTAAATGCACTGTGCAGACGGTCGCGTAATAAGCTTACTGTTTTTGAGAATTGCTAAAATTGAAAAATAGCCTGGTCGTCAATCTTAATTCTAATTATTCTTGTGCTTCCGACCTTTCACCTAGTTAAGCTTATCATCATCGTTTTTGTTCAGAGAGCTCCGCTGTTAGGCTAAGCCTATCTATGTATATTACTTCAACTGAGTCTGAAGCTGTCGCAGTGCTATATTTTTCTGACTTTTCTGTCTTTTCTTGTAATCTTCACCGGAAATGTTTCTGTCTTTCCTGCACGCCACAACCGTGGATCCGGAAAAAAGGTGAAAAAACGTTAATCAAATGGTTTTTACTTGAGTAGTATTGGCACTCATCTTCTCAATTAAGTCCATAATAATGCCAATGTATGTCTTGAATCGAAACGCTGAAATCGCTTATAAAATGGTTGTTAAAATGCTTGCTTTGTCATTCAATTCAGAACAACAAACTTTTACTTGTACACGAATAGAACTGTAGAAAGAATTGCAGCAAACAATAACTTCTACATTTGCACAATTAGTTTGTTCAGCAAAATCACGAGATCCCTTGCATACTATTGCATAACCAAAGCGCAATTTTTATCACCGTCAATACATTCTACCATGTACCTAAATCTAATAATGGCAATGATTTCGTTCGCGTGATCGGTAATTTAATATCAAAAGTTCATCAAATGATAACATACTTTGAGAACTCAAAGCCATTCATTTCATAAATTGAACTTAGTCAGTAATTATTGTATTTGCCATAACATGCCATGAGAACTCAAAGCCATTCATTTCATAAATTGAACTTATTAATTGCTGCTTCCCTAAAGAATCGCGACGAAACTAAAAACAACAACGAAATAGATAACTTAAACGTTCGCGTGATCGCTAAGAGAAAATAAAAAAATCGTCAAATGATAACATGACATGACAGTTCAAAGCAATTCATTAATAAATTCAACTAAAACTAAACCGCGAGAAAACTGTCAACAAAGACAAACAAACTTTACATAAACTACATACCTATATGTGTACATACGATTTCCTTAAAGTTTGAAATCTGTTTCTGCTGATCGGCTATGTTTACACTGTTTTTCTTTACAATGTTACTCCCGAATACTTTAGACAGTCAACACTTCAACAAAAGATTCACAAATTTCGTTATTTCGCTGAATTGATTTTAGCTCAATTTATTATATTATCGCTCATATGAAAACACAAACTTTCCCTTGCCATTTAACTTCCTCAGAACGTCTCCATTCATTTTAAAAATACACCGTGAAATTTTCAGTCAAACTGCGTTTCCCAAGAACATTTGCCCTTTTTATCCTTCTAAATGAGCACTAATGGCTTTACGACATATGATTGACAAGAAAAACACAAATTTCTTGAACCTTTGAAGATCAATGCCGTCTCGGACACATCCACGTAAAAACAAATTTGAAAGATTGATATGTAACGCTATATATCAAAACTTAAAAAAAAAATTATGACATGCCAATTCCCTAGGGAAATTAACATAGGTCTGGGAGTACTCCCCAAAAATTTTAGTGGCGGTATGCGATAAAATCCTAACCACTTCTTGATATTTTCTTCGTATTGGCACTCAAATAATATCTTCTCAATTAAGTCCGTAATAAAAAGTTCCAATGTCTGTCTTGAATTGAAACGCTCAGATCGCTTATAAAATGGTTGTTAAAATGCTTGCTTTGTCAACAACAAAATTTTACTTGTATACGAATAGAACTGTAGAGAGAATTGCAGCAAACAAGAAATAGTTTGACTAAGTCTGCAAAATCACGAGGTCCCTTGCATACTATTGCATAATCAAAGCGCAATTTTTATCACCGTCAATAAATTCTACCATGTACCTAAATCTATTAATGGCAATGATTTGAAATTTGAAAGATTATTGATACCGTAGGTAACGTGAGATATCGAAACTAAATAAGAACTGTAATACCTTTGTGGTGACGTAGCGTGAGATAATTATGACAAGTTTATGACATCCCAATACCCTAGGGAAATTAACAATAGGTCCGGGGGTGCTCCTCAAAAAACGCAAAGTTCATGCTATTTTGCTCTGCCATATCGCTCATATTAAAACACAAACTTTCCTGTCCCATTTAACTTTCTTAAAACGTCTCCATTCGTAAAAATACACCGTGAAATTCTCAAACTGCGTTTCCCAAGAAAACGCATCCTTTCTAAAGCAGCTTCAGTGGCTTTACGACAAATGATTGAAACTGATAGGTAACGTGAGATATCGAAACTTAAAGAAGGACTTAATACCTTTGCGGTAACGTAATGTGAGATATGACAAGTTCATGACAAGTTCTGACATCCCAATACCCTTGGGAAATTAACAATAGGTCCGGGGGTGCTCCCCAAAAATTTTAGTGGCAGTATGTGACGCCCTTCTTGAAATCCTAACCGGTTTAACCAACCATATCCTCAATGCCCTAATATAGCTTCTATAAAGAAGGAAGAAGAACCCCCCGGACAAAAGTCCACAAAATTTTGTTAACAACTTTTGTCCCTTTTTCGTACTCAATTCCGAAATCTCGCTTAATGCGCATGCGCATTAACGAGATAAAAATGAGGAGCCTGCTACACGTGAACGAGCCCGAGAAAAGATACAAGAAAACACCGAGAGGAGAGACGAGTTTGTAAACGAGAGAGATCGCCTTGAGGAAAAACTCCCCCTTCGCGAGCGGGTGAAATAGAAATCGACGGTAAAGACTACCCAAGCTGAAGTTGGCAGTCAGCCAAGTTTGAATTCTCTATGGCCATACATATCGTTGCTATCCTATGTATTTGCATCTTTATCATGGAAAAGGTTTTATAACCATTTGAGCGCAGCGACATAGAATGAACGGCATTGCTCAATGCTCTATAGAGGTCATGGCGGACGTATATGTTTAAGACACATATGGCAGAATGTTGGTCAGAAAATTTGGGACTCTGAAAATTTTTCCCCATTGTCTTGTCGTCACCACCCATCTTCCATCCCTATTACAATGTTGATTTGTATACATATAAGCAAACCTCAACTTTGTATCGAGGTGGTGGTGGAGAAAAAGGAACGGATAGTCAGTCTCTCGTCGAAAGGCTTTATCATAGCGTGGTAGTTCCTTAAGTGTCCCAAGGTATCTTGTTATCTCGTCCGGCATTGTAGTTACAATTTAAAGGGGCTAACTGAATGAAAATTCGGTGAAGTGAGCTCTTCGTTTAAACACTATTATTATAAGTATTATTATAGAACTTTTCTATTTCCTCTTTTCTCGCGCCCGCGCGTCTCTTGATTCAAGTCGTTCGTTTTCTCAGAGACTTTTCCAGTAAAATACATTATGTCCAATACATCATGGATAAGTATTTTTGGAATTTTGTGCTTTGGTACACTTACTTAAATTGAGTTACGTGCCTGTAGCGGTGTATATCGCCGTTGAACTAAATGAAGTTTAATTGTTTAAATATTCTAAGAATGCGAAATTTGAATCTGGATCTTCCGCGACTGAAATAATTAAATTTCCGTTAAAATTTATAAAGGATGTACAGAAGAGGTTAATTAGCTGCCGGTATATTTCGCATTTAGGCTTTTAAATTCAACATAATGAAATGGTTCGCATCTCAGAAAAAAAACATTGGTCTCTTATTTTAAGTGATGCGCGTACGGCGAGACCAAACGACCCCTCTAAGACATAACTTTAAATGCATTGAGTAGTTAGTTAGCAAACTGCGCAAATGAACAGAGGGCATGTGCCAAAATATTTTGACCTCAGAATTCACAGAAAATATCAAATTATGACGTCACAGTCATCATGTCTTTTCTAGTGTTTTTGGAAAGAGGACAACGAGTGAAGTTATAAATGAAAAAAAAATAGATTTGCCGAGAACAGAGTAACCCTCCCCCCGCCCCCACCAAGACCTAGCCTAGGTAAATATATAGAAATTTCAGATTGTAAATATCGTCCATACCTTATTAAAAACTACCACTAAAAAAAATAACAATTGTCCGTTCGAAGGATACTCTTTCCAGCAGTTCCACTTTTTCTACAAGACATTTTGAAATTTCAAGGTTACAGAAAAGTTAGCAGTTATTTGCAGATATTAAATCACAAGTTGTTATAAGCATTATCTGATCCTCAGACAGACAAGTTTTATAGCCAAGATAGAGATCAAAGATTAATTAAATATTGGAGACCAATATCCCTCGTAAATGTAGACGGTTAAATTGGCCCGAAAACTATTGCCAAACGTTTGGAAAAAGTGTTACCACACATTATTCATTACGACCAGAATGCCTTTGTAAAAAAACGAACACTTTTTGACGCAGTTAGAACAATATATTATATTATGGAGTTTACGCAATTGAAGGGGTACCAATGACAGCCAAATACTTTGAAAAAGCCTTCGACTCACTGGGCTTGGACTTTCTGCTTAGATCGCTTGAATCATTTGGTTTCGGCGCATTCTTCATAAAATGGACAAAAACTTTTTATAAAGACATAACGAGCTGTGTAGCCAACAATGAGTTTTTACTGCAAGTTTCCGCATTAAACGAGGAGCCCGGCAAGGCGATCCACTCTCACCATCTCTTTTTATCATAGTTCTTGAATTATTATCAATTTCTATCTGTAATAACGTTCGGGGATTTAAGTGGATAGAAATGAAATAAAATTAGCCACATTTGCGCGACGACATGACATCATTCGTTCTCGCTAAACAGTAACACATAACTCTTCTAGACGTTATCAAATCATTCGGTAGATATTCAGGATTGATGATTAACCAAGACAAAACGGAAACACTTCTACTTGGAAATAACGCATCAAATAGCTTAGATTGGGGAACAATCGAGGTTAAAAATCCATCAAAATTTTGGGGGTTCATTTCAGCTGCAACAACGTACTTTTTTTACAAGCTCAACTTGTAATCAAAGTCAGCAAGAAAGTCAAATACGTCTATTACAGACATTGGACAATAAACTACCGCTATATATCTTTTAGCACTTATATCAGTATCTTTATTCATAAATTCCTCCTCAGATCTCAGGAGTTTTTGCATTTCATGAGCATCATGAAATATGCAGCTCAGTTCCAAAAAGGCATAGGATGATGCCAGAAAGTTTTGTTAGATAAGCCACTTGTCTGGTGCAGTGTCAATCAGCAACCCTTTCCTTTCAATGGGAACCCACATTAATGTTGAGACTGCAAGCATGGCTAAGTAATAACAAGTCATCACTGCTTTTTCAAGTTTAAGATTTTTATATGCGAGCTCAACAGGTTTCACTATTTAACAGGTTGCACCTTTTATCGTCTGTGGGGAATACACCTTTGGTGTATTCGGTAGGGTTGAAGTGCTCCCATACAGGTCACCCTTTACCCCACAGACTCTTATTTCGCTTAACCTGGGGGATTCAGCCCCTAAAGAGGATTATCATATCTCCATACCCTGGGGGTTTATCACCCTCTATAGAGGATTATCACCTCTCACTCAGTAGCGTGGGGGATTACCACCTCCTAGACCTCTCACTCAGTACCCTGGGGGATTATTACCCCCTTGAGGATTATAACCTCGGTCTGAGTCCCTTGGGGGATTAGAGAAAAGTGGCCGAATGTCCCTTGTTGGAGTACTTCATCCCTTACCCCTTTCCCCACACATTCTTGTTGAGTTATTTACTTATTAGATTATCAAGGGGATGTGGGTTGGGAATATTAAGTCACAACAATACTTCCTCGTATACTGAGATATATAATCAAGTTTTGTGGAACAACAAATATATTTGTATCGAATCTCGTTCAGTTTATAACCAAAAGCTGATCAAGTCCGGATTCATAACGACTCGTGATCTCATTATCACGAATGGCGCTCTAAGAGAAATCAGGGAACCACTACGCTCAATTCACTCACCTGTCGACCATTTTCTGCTTTTTAGTCTAGTCAATGCCCGTCCGAAAGAATGGCGCAGAGTGTTAATCAAAGGGCTCTTAAAGCCATCTCGTTAATGCGAGAGAACGTAAGGTAATAAAAAAAAACAAGAAGAATTGAAAAAGTTGGGTGCCTTTGATAGGTAAATATAGTCAAGATGTGATAGGTAATATGTTTAAAGTTGCTAAATGGTCTATTGAAGTTGATGTTTTTTAGCGGGTAAAGTAGCATCACTTCTGAATGGACACGAATGGGTTTGACCTGTATGTCTTCGCGCGTGTTTTGTTTTTGACAGTTGCGTCATATATATAATATAACTTGTTTACGAATTGTCTGTTTCGTATTTATACGAGGTATAGCATACAGATGTAGTATACAATGGCTTTGTGGCTACATCGGGTGGGGTAAGACGAGGCGACTTGCTGCCTGTGTTATTCAGTATAGCAGAAGGACAAAATGCGAGTCGCACCAGTCAACTGGATATGGGTATTGGCAGGATAGGGAACATTGAGAAAAAGATTGAAAATACCTGTAGGTCTAATCATGGAGTTAGACATTGCAGTCATAGAGGACTTAAGGGCTCTTTTAGAAGCCACTAAATCAATAAAAGTCACGAGCAATGACTTGTATGGCATTACAATGGCAATTTTCATATCAATCGAAATTTGGGAAAGATGTATTTATTGATATTTAAACAGAACTAAAACATATTGCAACGATTTTCATTTAGGATTAAAATTGATTTACTGGCAATGTTTTTAAACAGCCAATTCATATATGCATTGTATATGTGGATGTAGGAGACAAAACAAGAACTTTGTGCATGTGAATAAGTTCACTAAAAAGAGGGTGGCGAGGGGCCTAAGCATGACGCGTGATCAGGGAAAAAAATCAGTGCGTGAAACGTGAAAGTTAGTAAAATGGAAACGTGATTCGTAATTTAGGAACTAATATCCTTGTAAGGAACCAGACTAAAGAATTTAACGTGAAGTGCGTGAAACGGGATCGTGACCCCCCTCCCATTGTTACCCTCTAAAAAGAGGAATGTTTTCTCTGACTTCATTATATTTTTAAGGTAGACTATTGTAAAAAAAGCAAATGAAAATCTTTTACTTGTCGCTTTTTCCGTTGACTCAACAAATGTGTACCTTCAGGCAGAATGGTGTCTCTTGTAGGAATAGAGCTGGTGATTAGGTTTCGTTTCCTTTTATAGCCAATTGAAAATGCGAAGCTGTTTTCAAAACATCTCGGCTCAAAGAGGCCTTTCAACGGGTAAAAGCGACAAGGGATATGGCCCCGAAAACTGCCGACACGAGACGTTCCACTGACGTTCTGAACAGAACAGCGACAAGCGACTCGATTCCGCTTCAAAAATACGACTAATTACGACAGCGACACAATAAACACTGAAAATAGACAGCAACTTCAGAAAGTTGTGCAATTTACCAATAAAAGTTAATTATTATTGACCATATCGTCCATATCAACACGGGACGGTCTGTTTTAATCATCTATTTCTTATTGAAACTTCCACCAACCTCGTTCCCAAGGCCCTTCTCTTCCTCTCTGCAGTTAGAGTAACCCTAGACTCCTGGTATATATACTCGGTGACCTTTGATTTTTGGCACTCATTTATTTCAGTCATTCTTTGTGTTCTGAAGTCTGGTGAACTGTACAGCTCCGCAAATGATCCCGGACCGCAAATGATCCCCAAATTGGACCTCAAATGATCCCGGACCACAAATGATCCCGCTAATAAATAGAGGAATGGTGTGGATAATGGAATGGAGTTGATAGGGGAATGACGTGATAGTTGAACTTTTGTCACAAATATTTCTAAAGCCATATTTTGACCTCACAAATCAGGGTTTACATTTTTTTATTGAGGCTTAAGAATTTCGTTACGACACTATTGGATTCACTCTCAATCAACAAAAACGTAATTCGTTTTATTTGAAATCATAAAATTGCGAGCAGATTCTATTGATGCCCACGCAACATACGTCGCATATCCTTGCTTATAAACTGGACATTCATTTAGTCAGACCATACATTTGGTATTTGAAAGAAAAAAAAAACATTACCAGGAACATAACGCAATGTTACAGGCTAATTAGTTTTCTTCCAGGTCTGCTCGTCCTCTTTATGTTCACCTACTAGGCTCAAAAAAAGTTCATGCATTAAGCAAACATCACAAAATAACAGTCATTGGAATAGACCTGCAATGCTCCACCACTGTCAAAGACGACTTGGGTGTAACATTGAAACTTTTTTCCACAGTTAGGACAAATCTCCTCCGTATAAACTTTTCCCTCGCCGTACTTGTTTTTTAACTGTTCGGTCGCACACTGGAACGTCGCGGACTCTTAGAAGTGGAAAGGTCTATTGGTTCCAGACTGTGATAATGTAGCTCAGCTTCATGGCTAAGTAACGCCATACCTCCGTTGTTTTTATCGTTGTCGTCATCTTAATACCCAGCTGAATGAATGACTTTTAATCCTGCCTCTCCTAAACTTGAGACTATCGCCACCGGGATATTTAACATGTTGATCAGTCCCAACAATGCAATCCAGTCCCCCACTATCCATCCATTGCCATTCTTCGTAGATAGGTCTTCCATGCGCCATAATTGACAAAATCTCTGAAATGAGCTCCGTCTGGTGTGGTTGGCTTTAGTCTGAGATAATTAACCAGGCTAGAGCGTAATTCTGAGACGCTCTGGGATACCATCCCCAGGCAAATTATTTGGCCATTCATCGCATGGAATGAACAATTGCCATCTTTTGGCGTTGGAGGGCTGGTGATAAGTAAGTCCCGCGTTACTGACTTCTTTATAACAGACACTGGGCTCTTTAACTTTTTAGACGACCTAACACGTGTTTTATTAATTCATATTCTTAGATTAAATAGTTACTTTTTAAAAATATGTATAAGTCTGTATACATATGATATTATAGTTTTTATTTTATTTTTAATTTTAAGGTGCATTTCCAATGTCGCGTAATTTTTACGAGCGTAAATAAAAATAAGAGATGATGTATGAACAACTCGCGTAAACTTTTGCACAAGCTGTTCATACATCATTTCTTATTATATTTACGCACATAAAAAATACGCGACAGTAGAAATCCAGGCTTAGGCATAAACTAGATGTATATGCACAGCTCTAGTAAAAAAATTCCACACCATTCCATTATTATTTATGAGCGGGATCATTTGCGGTCCTCTATGGGGATCATTTGCGGTCCAATTTGGGGATCATTTTCGGTCCGGGATCATTTGCGGTCCAATTCGGGGATCATTTGCGGTCCGGGGTCATTTCCGGTCCAATTTGGGGATCATTTGCGGTCCGGGATCATTTGCGGTCCAATTTGGGGATGATTTGCGGTCCGGGATCATTTGCGGTGCCGGGATCAATTGCAGAGTTGTACAGATCTCTGGTGATCTTATATCGTCTAATAACAGTCAATAAGTAACTCTTCCCGCATGGTGAAACACAAGGAGGAAAACAGGAAACGAAAAAAGTAAAAAAAAGCAGAAGTCGACACAAATCACACAAGGCTCATAAGACTCAAAAGCCTCGGAAGGATGCAAAAGGTAAGTGAATTCTTTTTATGGTATTTTATGACTTTTGGTAAGGAAACCTTATAAATGTATAAATCTTCAAGGTAACCTTGAAGATTTATACATCAGTGGTCGTTGGCCACCCATGATTGTAAGTTCAGAAAATTACTCTGAAATCACATGCACTGAAGACCTCGAAAATACAGTTGAACTCATTTATTGACAACATCTCGCACTCAGACTCGTATAGTATATGACATAAAATACCAATAATTATGAGAAACGAATAATTAGGTTTATGTGAGACAAGAAAGGGTCATTGTCAGAGGTGTCCGGCCAGCGGAGGACAATGGGTGCTTGTATGGGTATCCGGATTCCCATAAAAAGGTTGGTTTTCAATAAGAGGTCCTCTCTTTGCTCTTAGCCGCCTTGGGGTAAACTTCCGATTTGCGAATCTTCCTAAAAGCACAAAACTGCCAAGCACAAACCAGGCAAGTGGCTCTAATTCTAAGTATTATTGGTCTTTATGTTACTTAAGCGCTCTCGAGTGTAGTTGTATTTGTTGTCTATTTTGACCGTTTACTCAATTTGTATAATTATGTCTCCACCACGTGTTCTCATCCTCGGTCATTCGTTCGTGCGACGTTTGCAGTCCTATCTTTCTAATTCTGGGGATTACTCGACCGATTTGGCATTAGGCGATGTAGCAAACGTTACTTTTTACGGGGTCGGGGGAAGGACTGTTGCTAAAGTTAAAAAATTCGACCTGGAATTTGTACGTCGTACTAATCCCGACATCGTCATTCTTGAGTTGGGTACGAACGATCTCACCTTTTTGCGACCCGAAACTCTTGGCTCCTCACTGGAGGAATTAACTTACCTTCTACACCATGAGTTTGGTGTCAAAATTATTGGGGTTTGCCAGGTTATAAAGCGCAGTCCTCCACCCCCGGACGTGCCTGATTTTAACTCTAGAGTGCTTAAGTTGAATCAGTATTTAAAAGTTGTTCTCCAGCCCTTGCCTTTTTGTTTTTATTGGCGGCACATTGGTTTCTGGAACTCGAGGAATAATGTTTACCTCAAGGACGGAGTTCATTTAAATACCTGGGGTTCGATCAAACTTTATAGGAGCTATAGAGGGGTGGTGTTTAAATCCCTTTCTCTATTTCAAAGCACCTAACCATCAACCATTATAATTTGGTACCCCTGCGGGACTGAATTTTGGCTAGTCCCATTTGGTTTTTAGTGATTTCATTTTTGAGCCGGTTCATTCCACATTTTGTCCTTTGCGTGCTGATTATTTATTTATTTTTGCCAAAGGCATGCTCCGCTATTAAGGCGTGGTGCATTTTTGGCTTATCCGGCCCAATTTTGTGGTCGAGGTCTAATGCGATATTGGTGAACGCCCATCGCGCTTTATTTGTCAGGGCCTTGGTCCCTGGACGTTTGCACCGCCCACAAGGCGTGTGCCTTTTTGTCTTTGTTATCAGCTGGGACCAATTGACATGTCGGTGTAATTAGTGTGTTAATTTTTGGCGGCTATCCTTGGATAGTGTGCTCAACGCACTCAGACCGAACATAGGAACGTAAGTGTCCTCTATTTGTCAAGGAAAAGTAACCGTGCTCTTACTTTCTTAACCCCTTATCGAAGTCCTTCGATGACACAAATTTGTTCTGGTTTCACAACATATTTTGGGCGGGTGCTTTGGATTTGACAGGGGTTTAGAACACAGGAAGCTGCATGCGCTTTAGCTTTTGCGCGGCCGTTTCAACACTAATTATTACTCTATTTAATCTTTACGTCGCCGAAGTATGCCTGCTAAAAAACGCTCATCTACGACCTCTACGTCAACACGGCCAAAGCGCGCCAGAGCAAGCAGGGATACACAGGCTTCGGGGAGTGGGGCTACCCAGGCTTCGGTTCTTTCAAGGGCTAACGAGTTGCCTGCCACACAAGTCCCTCCAGCGCCCCAAGTAACACTTCCCAGTGGACCGGGTTTGGATCTCTCAACCCTCGTTACGGCGATAAGTACCTCCGTGCTCGAAGGTTTAAAGGCTGCTGGTATCACGGCTCCAGTGACTCCTTCCCCCTCTGCTGATCCTCCTCAAGCAAACGATTCGTCACAGCTGGTCCAAGGAGTCACCAGGGACGAAGTAAACCAGTTAACGGGCCTTTCAGGTGTGACTATCAATCCCTCTAACCCTCACGAGCCTCGCATATCCAGTCAGTCTGGGATGTTTAACAGCACTGCTGTCAGTTTAGGGTCACGTGTTCCAGATAAGATCAAACAAAAAATATCGAACGATCAGTTTATTGATTTCGAGGTTTTAATTACTCCTACATTTTTAGAGGTATCTAAATATTCCGTCTCTGTGTCGAGCGACTTCGACAATGGCCCTACTAAGCTCTCTTTGGAGCCTGTTCATAAAACCAAACGAATTGGATCTATTGGCCAATGGTCGAGTGCGTTCAATGCGTTCGTAGCCGTTTACACAGTTAAATTTCCAGTAGCGACGCCTGCATTAATGAAGTATTGCGAGATAGTCAAGGACTTAGCTAACAAGCAAGGCAACTGGCGCTGGTATGACGAGCAATTTCGTTTTCTCCGCCAGTCGGACCCGAAATCTCTTTCTTGGGATCAGGTTCATTGGGAACTCTGGTTCCAGTCCTTGCCTATCTCGCAATCGCCTGCACAAACTTCGCAAGCTCCCGGAGTTGCAATAGTCTATCTACGCCCTTTCCGAAAGGTTTCTGTTGGAAGTTCTCGAGAGGGGAGCCCTGTGGTGGCTGCAAATTCAAACACAGTTGCCACCAATGTTTTGGTTCGCATCCCGGCTCGGAGTGCCGCACAAGTAATTCTCGGTCAAAACAATCGCGCCCTGTTGTCGGAAAAAGTAACGCAGCCGTCATCGGTAAGTCCGTTGTTTCTCAGGCATCGCCCAGTAACCCCAGTAAAGGTTAACCGTCTAAAATTATTTTTAAACGGTTACCCGCCTGCTCAGAGAAACTATCTTTTGGACGGTTTTACCAACGGGTTTTCAATTAAGTGTTTCCGTACTCCAAGTCATTTATGCTCTTCAAATCTAAAATCTGCCATTGACAATCCTAATGCTGTCAACACCAAATTACGTAAAGAACTTGTCGCTGGCCGCTTAGTCGGCCCATTTTCGGCTCCGCCTTTTCCTGATTTTATTGTGTCACCTTTAGGCATCGTTCCCAAAAAGACACCATCCGAATTCCGTTTGATACACCATCTTTCATTCCCGCATGGCTCTTCCGTTAATGACGGTATTCCAAAAGAATTTTCGTCGGTTCATTACGCTACCATAGACGATGCAATCCAAATTATAAAACACTTAGGATCAGGTTGCTTTATGGCGAAAACCGATATTGCCTCGGCCTTTCGGATCATTCCTATTCATCCCAATGACTTTCGTTTACTTGGTATGAAATGGCAAGGAGACTATTATTTCGATACCACACTCCCCATGGGCTGCTCATCGAGTTGTTCAATCTTCGAGAGCTTCAGCACAGCACTCGAATGGATCGCAAGAAAAATGTTCGGTTGCCGTGCCATTATTCATATTTTAGACGATTTTTTTATTGCTGCCCGTACTGAGCATGAATGCCGTGTTATGTTGCAAAACTATTTGGCCTTATGTGATGATTTAGGTGTTCCTATTGCCGAAGGCAAAACTATAGGCCCGTTTACCACCCTTCAATTTGCAGGAATAACTTTAGACTCTGTGGCAATGCAAGCGAGTTTACCGGCAGACAAACTTCACAAATGTCGGGATCAATTAACACTTTGTTATCGCCGGAAACGGGTGACCCTGCGAGAATTACAGTCTGTAATTGGATTATTAAACTTTACTTGCTCGGTAATTGTCCCGGGACGTGCTTTTCTTCGTCGGTTAATAGATTTAACAAAAGGAGTACGAAAACCGCACCATTTCATCCGCTTAACCCGCAACTGTAAACAAGACATTCAAATGTGGCTATCATTTCTCCATCAGTATAATGGAAAATCCTTTCTTCTTCCTGACCGCTGGTTAACATCAACAAAGCTACAATTGTACACCGATGCCGCCGGGTCGTTAGGTTATGGTGCGGTTTTTGGTAAACACTGGTTCTCTGGGCCTTTTCCTACACGATGGCGATCATTAAACATCACCATATTAGAACTGTATCCCATTGTTATCGCGGTTGAGATTTGGGGTCACTTGATGCAAAACAAATGCGTTGTCTTTTTTACCGATAACAGGGCGCTCGTTGATATTCTTAACAAACAAACCGCCAAAGAACGCGAGGTTATGGTTTTAATACGGCACTTGGTACTTTGTTGTTTAAGATACAACATTTTGTTCCGTTCTAAACATGTCTTGGGTATTTTTAATCGGGAATGCGACTTACTTTCCCGCTTACAGGTAGAGGAATTCAGGCGATTAGCGCCCCGAGCGGACGACAAGCCCACGCCAGTGCCGCTTCATCTTCTGCCGAAGAACTGGTCGATAATTTGAAGCTGTTATTAACCTCCGCAATTTCCCGAGGTTCCCGCCGAACCTATCAGCGAGCGTGGGTTTTATATACAGACTTTGCTCGTCAATTTGTTTCTTCGGATGCCATAACCCTTCCATTAAGCGTTAATTCGGTTGCCTTGTTTATAGCCCACTTGTCGGGCAAGCTATTCGCACCATCGACTATTTCTACGTATGTATCCGCCTTGAGCTATGTTCACAAACTTCAAGGTTTCGCGGATCCTACAAAAGCTTTTGTTATCATTAAACTTCTCTCCGCTGCTAAATCTCGCTCTCGCCCCGACATACGGCTTCCTATTACTCTACCAGTTCTCCACAATCTCGCTGCAGCGTTGGAACACACTACCTCATCATTGTACCTTCGCGCATTGTTCAAAGCGATGTTTTTTACCGCCTTTTATGGTTTTCTTAGAATCGGCGAAATTGCGACCACTGCCACGAGCTTGGGACAGTCCGTATTACAGTACCAAAATCTACTTTTTCAGGTTTATCAGGGCGATACCGTCGCTGCGAAAATCTCGCTTACCAATTTTAAACATAACCGGTCTAATCGACCTTTTTCTATCAACATTCTTTCGCAATCAGGTTCGGAATTTTGTCCCGTTCAGGCTTTACTCAATTTTTGCAACCTTCGCGGTGCCCATCCCGGGCCATTGTTTACTTTAGCAGATGGGTCCGTTGTTACCACTTTTCTTTTTACTCAGCAATTCAATCATTGCCTGACCTTCTGCGGACTTGACCCAAGTCATTATAAACCTTATAGTTTTCGCATTGGGGCGGCTAGTTATGCTGCAGACCAAGGATATTCTGACGCCCAAATTCGTGGCATGGGTCGCTGGAAATCAGACGCATTCAAAGTCTACATTCGTTCCGCCGCTCTCGTTGCTTAATTTTGTATGTTTTCCCTCTTTTTTTTCCGACGCCTACTCGTCATTTCTTTCTTGCAACCAAGTAAATGGAATGTTGGCGAAATTTTAGACAGGGGCTAGTCTCGCCATCTTTCCTTTTCCACAGTTTACTCTTATCACGAGCTGACAAGCAACAAGCGAAATTTTAGACAAGGGCTAATTCCGCTTGTTTCTTGCTGACATTGATTCTTCTAAAAATATCATGGTTTGCAATGTTAAATAATATTGTTCTTGTATGTCTGGAGGTCCGAACAATTTTCAATATTTTAATATTTTTAATATATTAATATTTTTAATATTTTATGTTTTCCGTCTTTTATCTTACAATCCATACCCGTCATTTCTTTCTTGTCACTAAGTAAACGGACAGTTGGCGAAATTTTAGACATGGGCTAGTCTCGCCATCTTTCCTTTCTGCGGTTTACTTTCATTGCGAGCTGACATAAGCTCGTTTCCTGTTAACCTTGATCCTCCTGATTATATCCTGGCTTGAAATTTTAGAAATATTCTTACATTATTGTGGAGGTCTGAGCAATTTCAGTCAGGGGCTGATTGCTTCATGTACTGTTTTTTCTAAAAGTTCAGTTCCGTGCTTTGCGTGCCTGTGGCTTCGGGTGGGGCTGTCACAAAATGTGACGTTTGGCGTTTTATCTGTCCCCACCTTTGATGAATGGAAGTTATTCTTGTTAACACTTCATTCCGTAAACGGATGAGTGATTATTGTTAAATTAGAAATAAAGGCCACATCCGTGACAAATTAATCCCAAACGGGGTTGTTGTGTCCATTTCATCAAACCGAGCTCGTTTTAAATAATAACAGTAAAAAAAAAAATAAAAGAACTTTATTACGAAAGCTGTCAAAGCCAGGCAAACACTGAAAAGCAATTTTCACTACTTTTTACTGCAACAGAGTCTCAAGCTGTCGCAGTGCTATATTTTTCTGACTTTTCTGTCTTTTCTTGTGATTTTCACCGGAAATGTTTCTGTCTTTCCTGCACGCCACAACCGTGGATCCGGAAAAAAAGGTGAAAAAACGTTAATCAAATGGTTTTTACTTGAGTAGTATATGCACTCAAATAATAGGGCCATTTATACGACAGAAAATAAGACGCGTCTTATCTAAGACGCGACATAAATAAGACGCGAACCGATTGTATAAACAGTACAAAATAAGCATTCGTGTCTTATTTTAGACGCGACTTAAATGAGACGCGTCTTATCTTAGAACAGGGTTTTCAGCTGTTCTTATTTTGTCCGCGTCTTAAATAAGACGTGAACTTCCTCGTATAAATGCTTTCGCGTCCTAAATAAGACGTGAACAACAAGTGCGCCGTATCAAAAATAAGACGCGAACCATTTATACGTGATCTTCGCGTCTTATGTTGGACGCAAACGTATAAATGGTACACTTCGCATCTTATTTAAGTCGCGTCTTAGATAAGACGCGTCTTATTTTCTCCCGTATAAATGGCCCTAATATCTTCTCAATTAAGTCCGTAATAATGACAATGTATGTCTTGAATCGAAACGCTGAAATCGCTTATAAAATGGTTGTTAAAATGCTTGCTTTGTCATTCAATTCAGAACAACAAACTTTTACTTGTACACGAATAGAACTGTAGAAAGAATTGCAGCAAACAATAACTTCTACATTTGCACAATTAGTTTGTTCATCAAAATCACGAGATCCCTTGCATACTATTGCATAACCAAAGCGCAATTTTTATCACCGTCAATACATTCTACCATGTACCTAAATCTTATAATGGCAATGATTTCGTTCGCGTGATCGGTAATTTAATATCGAAAGTTCATCAAATGATAACATACTATGAGAACTCAAAGCCATTCATTTCATAAATTGAACTTAGTAATTATTGTTTTTGCCATAACATGCCATGAGAACTCAAAGCCATTCATTTCATAAATTGAACTTATTAATTGCTGCTTCCCTAAAGAATCGCGACGAAACTAAAAACAACAACGAAATACATAACGTTCGCGTGATCGCTAAGAGAAAATAAAACAATCGTCAAATGATAACATGACATGACAGTTCAAAGCCATTCATTAATAAATTCAACTAAAACTAAACCGCGAGAAAACTGTCAACAAAGACAAACAAACTTTACATAAACTACATACCTATATGTGTACATACGATTTCCTTAAAGTTTGAAATCTGTTTCTGCTGATCGGCTATGTTTACACTGTTTTTCTTTACAATGTTACTCCCGAATACTTTAGACAGTCAACACTTCAACAGAAGATTCACAAATTTCGTTATTTCGCTGAATTGATTTTAGCTCAATTTATTATATTATCGCTCATATGAACACACAAACTTTCCCTTGCCATTTAACTTCCCCAGAACGTCTCCACTCATTTTAAAAATACACCGTGAAATTTTCAGTCAAACTGCGTTTCCCAAGAACATTTGACCTTTTTTACCCTTCTAAATGAGCACTAATGGCTTTACGACATATGATTGACAAGAAAAACACAAATTTCTTGAACCTTTGAAGATCAATGCCTTCTCGGACACATCCACGTAAAAACAAATTTGAAAGATTGATATGTAACGCTATATATCAAAACTTAAAACAAAATTATGACATGCCAATTCCCTAGGGAAATTAACATAGGTCCGGGAGTACTCCCCAAAAATGTTAGTGGCGGTATGCGATAAAATCCTAACCACTTCTTGGAGTTGGCCTTACACCCTAGGGGCACCCTACCTCATGTAAACAGGGCCTAAATCTATTAATGGCAATGATTTGAAATTTGAATGATCATTGATACCGTAGGTAACGTGAAATATCGAAACTAAATAAGAACTGTAATACCTTTGTGGTGACGTAGCGTGAGATAATTATGACAAGTTTATGACATCCCAGTACCCTAGGGAAATTAACAATAGGTCCGGGGGTGCTCCTCAAAAAACGCAAAGTTCATGCTATTTTGCTCTGCCATATCGCTCATATTAAAACACAAACTTTCCTGTCCCATTTAACTTTCTTAAAACGTCTCCATTCGTTAAAATACACCGTGAAATTATCAAACTGCGTTTCCCAAGAAAACGCATCCCTTCTAAAGCAGCTTCAATGGCTTTACGACAAATGATTGAAACTGATAGGTAACGTGAGATATCGAAACTTAAAGAAGGACTTAATACGTTTGCGGTAACATAATGTGAGATATGACAAGTTCATGACAAGTTCTGACATCCCAAGACCCTTGGAAAATTAACAATAGGTCCGGGGGTGCTCCCCAAAAATTTTAGTGGCAGTATGTGACGCCTTTCTTGAAATCCTAACCGGTTTAACCAACCATATCCTCAATGCCCTAATATAGCTTCTATAAAGAAGGAAGAAGAAACCCTCCCGGACAAAAGTCCACAAAATTTTGTTAACAACTTTTGTCCCTTTTTCTTACTTAACTCCGAAATCTCGCTTAATGCGCATGCGCATTAACGAGATAAAAACGAATGAGAATCCTGACCCTTCAAATCAAGAATTCGCTGATCTCACTAGATTTTCATTATTTCTTGAAGGGAAAAAAGTAGATATAGAAAAGGTACAAGCTAGATCAGTGTATGATCATCTCATTTCTAAAATGTCCACAACGCCAACAGCTATGAAAAAATACAACGAAATGTACAACACAGCGAACTATCAGCGAGACTAGGAAAAATTTACTCCCTATCCTTCCAAATAACGCTAGACACAAAATTTAGACAATTTTAATACAACATACTTCATAGAATTTGTTATACAAACAAAATGCTTTTCAAATTTAGAATAGTTGATTCACCGCTTTGTTATTTCTGCAACGAAGAGTTAGAGACGATAGAACATTTCTTTTTCCAATGTGAAATTGTCTCTCTTTTTTGGAATGAAGCAAATAACATCCTAAAATCGCAAAGCTTATTTCCGCCCCTTTCGATATCAATGATATTTTCTTTGGAATTGTCCGTCTGGTCAACAACAATGTTCTTATTAACTACTGAAACATCATTCTCGAGGGTAAATACTTTATTTACCGTTCTAAGCTTAATAAATCCCCCCACTCCATTAGTCTGTTTCTAGAAAAATGTAAGAGAACGTATTAAATCAAACGTTTTATTGCGAGAAGGACCAAAAGTATTTTTCTCCGCAACAAAAAATGGGAGCCCCTCCACCCTCCTTTGGAACAATAGCTATAACTTTATTTTGGTATACAAGCTATCAGGGTTTAAGCATGTTAAAAATATTGTAAAGAAGTGTAAGTATCGTCATTTTTTAGTAGCATTGGAAGTATTGTTTTGTAAGTAGCGTAAGTAGCGTATTGTAAGTATCGTACTGTAAGTAGTATATGTATTGATTTGTAAGTAATGTAAGCTTTGTATTGTGAAATAGAATCTTTCTTTCAAAAGAATGGTAAATTTCGCCAAAGTTGTCTTTTTGTACTAGTGATCTCTCGGCATTAAATGGTGGCGCCCCGTAAGGAAGCGAAATCGGAAGAATTATTACACGGGCTCAACATTGTAAGTAAGTAAAGTCGCGCACCCGAGCCAGAAGGCTCATAACGGCCGGAGCTTAAACCCGGTTTCTATAGCATGAAGCGACTAGGAATATTGCTACTCCCCTCTGGATGGGATGCTAGTCCATCGCAGGGTTACCCCCAGTATTTTGTCGCCGGTACCCATTTATACACCTGGGTGGAGAGAGACAGTGTGGAGTAAAGTTTCTTGTCTAAGGAAACAACACGACGGCAGAGACCAGGCTTCGAACCACCGACCTTCAGGGTGAAAGTCCGACGCGCTAACCACTACACCACCGTGCCGCCAACATTGTAATGGGCGGAAAATGGCTGGCATCCAAACATTCAATATAGTTATTATTTCAGCAAAATAGCGGGTCTTGGATTTTGAGATTGACGAGAGCCTTAGGTGTAGTTTTTGAGATTTGGCGGAACTCTGCTTTTGAATTCATCACACAGTGTGCCAGGGTGCCGTACCGAGAGTAGAAGTTGTTAGCGCGCTTCGTGACACCACCGAAAGTGGGCTTTGACGTCACATTTCCAGGACACCATGCGCGCATGCGTCAGACCAGTTCGATCATCAGACCAGGTCGTCCCACATGGAGTAGCCTTGAAGTGGAAAAGAATTGGGAAACGGAGGCGGCTCCGTTTTTGACTGATGAGGGTTCTTGTGAGCCGAAATATGTTTTTTTTATCTTGTAGATAAAGAAGAAAAGAACACAAGAACGAACACAACCTACTTGCGGAAACAAGTACGGAAAGAAGAAGAGGGCAATCTTAACATGAAGAAGACCACTTGTGCCCTGATAAGAAGACTGACGCTGCAATAATATACACATCAAGTATCTTTCACAATTATTATTAACTTTAGGAGTTACCTCAGGGGTTTGAATTGAAAAAACAAAGTGCCAGAGTTGATTTCCAACATTTCCAACATCAATGATAAGTAATTTTTTTTCAGACAAGTGTGCTGGCCTTTATAAATATAGTCATCTTTACATAATACCTGAGAGATTTTTTTTCTCTCTTATCAGAGTAAATTAAGAGAACAGCAGGGCCATTATTGACAGAGTTGTTAACGAAATCCTTCTCCAAAATGTAAGCAAGAAAGGTGTCCCTGGACAAGAGCTGCCATGGATATGGTTATGACATGCTGTTATCTATTTGAACAATCTTTCGACAGTCCTCATAGTTGATGGAAGTCTCTGATTAATAGGTATTAATATGTTGCCTATCTTCACTCTGGGGCATAAATATGCACTGTTTGCAGTATAGGCCTTTTTGTCACCATCAAATGATGTTTTTCCTAAGTAATCCCTATATACAAAAAGAAACTGACAGATCCAGAACTGGTAATAAGGTGGCTAGAGGCCCAGAATGAAACATTTAAAGGTGGAAAAAGTTAGTGTTAATGTGTTATTTTAGTATATCAGTGCAAGAAAGTATTTTCGATGCCGTAACTTACTTACTACTCGTTCTTATTAGGAGAAGATACCTAGAAGTTGTGAGGAATCCGCATAAGTTGTGTTCCTTGTAAATTGAAGTCTGAAGAACGCTTTGCCGAGAACAGAGTGCCCCCTACCCCAACGAAGCCTTTCCTAGGTAAATATATAACAATTTGAGTTTGTTTTGGTTCCCACAAATTCTAGTTGTGTTGCAGATTCATTGTTGTAGATAAGTAGGACAGAATAATTGAAGAAAAACAATAATTGAAAAAAATCAGAATTATAGTATATTATCATATTAATCCCCAGAAATTAGTTGTGTGATATCATAAAACGAAACGTCACAATTACATCATAGTTTTATATAATCTAAAATTCTGCGATTTTTTTGCAAAATTTTAAATTTTACTTGCGGGACACTGAGATTTCATCAAATTGTTATAACTCGAGAATAAATTGTCAATGCGAATTACGGTTTTCGGTGTATTTGTTCATCGATTATTTGACCGAATTTGATATTTTGAATTTGCATTTTGAAATTGACATTTTGAATTAAACATTTTGAATTTTTTTTATGATTAAAATGATTTGGAGAACAACGAATTTTTGTGAGGAAATAAGCAGAAGAAGGAAAGTTAGCCGTTTGAAAATCAAACTAACCTAACCAAGTACTGGAAATGGGGCGTATCAGGTCCTTTCACAGTGTCGCACCGTGTTTAAGCAACGATGCATTTGGCTCTTCCCAATCTCTTACATTCACCCCACTAAATATAGTCCATAAATTATCAACAGCTACCACAACAAAACAAAACTTACAAATATTGCAGACTGGTTAGTTCGAAGAATACTCTTTCCGGCAGTTCCACTATTTCATTGTAATCAAGATATCTAGAAATGTCAAAGGTAGAGAAAAGTTAGCAGTTGTTTACAGAAATTAAATCACAAGTTGTTATAAGCATTATGTGATCCTCAAGTAGCCATTTCAATCAATTTATGCACAGACAAGTTTTATAGCCAAGCAGGCAAATTTCGCAAAAGTTGTATTTTTTACTAGTGATCTCGTCGGCATTAAATGGTAGCACCCCGTAAAGAAGCGACATGGGGACAAAATGGCAAGTCTCCCTTATCCCTGTTGTCCTCCCTTCATTTCTGAATCATTATCTGAACAAGGATGACAACAGCTATATGATAAATAATAGGCATGTTAACTTGACAAATGCATAAAGTAACGCTACTCAATCCACTCTCATAATTACAAACAAACTAATGTGTCAAACTTACAAATTTGTCAACTTCGTGTCATTTGAGAACATCCCAGGCGAAAGCTTCTCTATTTTATTGTTTCGCAAATACCTGCAAAAAAATTAATGATTTTAGTATATCAGTGCAAAGAACGTATTTTTGATGCCGTAACTTACTAACTACTCGTTCTAATTAGGAGAATACAAGTAGTGGTCTAGGGTCATTTTACGCCTTGTTACTGCGTTCCCTTTGCGTTCCGTGTGCGTTCCCCTCATTAGCTATGCTTAGGCATGACGTCACAATATGCCTTCCTGCATACTAATTTAGATTTCCCTGTTTAATAAATGAGTATTAATAATCGGATTCCCTTTTCATGACGTCGCCAATTACCGATTCCTTTTGTCTTCCTGTGTACTAATTTGGATTTCCTGCATACTTATTTGGATAGGCAAGTAATTATTTACCTTACCTATTCCAACACACTAGGAACAATAAGCCAGCCCAAACTTGCCCGCTTTATACCAACTCATGTCAAAACGAAACACAACTAACACAGATATCCTTTACAGACAAAGATCAAAACAACAGGCCTTGACCAGGACTCGAACCTGCGTTACTGCGGCCACAACGCAGTATCTTAACCACTAGACCATCAAAGCTGTGGCCGATATTATAGCTGAATATTAAACTATTTAGACGGTTCCGAAACATTCAAGTTTAGAACAATAAAACTGCACAGTATAAATCAAAGGGCTCTTAAAGTCATCTCGTTAATGCATTAGAACGTGAGGTTAATAAAAACAAAATAGAACAATTGATAGTGAATATGGTAAAGATGCCGTTGTAGCATGATAGTACTTACATGAAAACATCACATGATGCAAATCAGCCAATATAAATTTATGTTCACGAAGAGGGTCTCAATGGGGTTAAGCGTGTGGCGTGAAACATCCAAAAAATTAACCGTGTGTCGTGAAAAAGGGAAAAAAATTAACCGTGTGTCGTGAATTATTTTTGTTCAGATAACCGTGTTGTTTGTAGCTTATCCTAAGCTCTGAACAATTATTTTATGTATGTGGTCTATTTGGTATTTTTAGTTTGTTTTTCAGACAGAAAAAACATTTATTCGATATATAGACAAATCACCACAGGCATCCCAAAGAACACGAAATAACAATGCACATTGTGTATGACGTCATTTTTCAAGATAAGCACATGGCTGGTGGATTTTAGAGTCTGTCTGATCGTCCCGGTCGAAAGTCTTGACGATGAGTGTGATTAAAGCCATTGTAAGTGTCTTTAGTCAAGGGCAAGAAAAGCCAATCGAAAGATATAAGTCCAGAATTCTGTTAAGCGACGAGCACAAGGAGTCGTTAAATGCTTTCGAAAAGCATCTTTCTGATTTTTTGGGCCTCAAGGATAAGATGCGAACCTTGGGTCTGGGCCAATACACATTGAAGCTGTACCGTATAAGCAAGTGCGATGGAAAAGTTGAGAACTTTGACATATCTACCCTGCCGCAATACAAACTTGAACTACCATCATTACTTACTGGTGAAAGTGAATTGAACGGTAAGTGAAAAGCTAAATCAATATGTATTCGATATAAAACTTTAGTGTTACTAGATGGCTTCGCGGGGTGCTGCTTTTCAAACCTTTACTGTAGCGCCAATATTTTGACTCTAATAATGCGTGGCTTCACACTAGAATCAAGTTTTGCTTAGTAAAATTTCAAGTAAAATTTTGCAAAGCAATCTTCTTTTACTAAAGTCTTCACATTAGAATTCGAGCAAGAAAATGTTTTACTCAATCGTCTGAGGTGCTGACAGATAGAGGAAACGTGATGCGACATGAGAATTGTACTGTCTTGTACGACTTGAATTGAAAATGGATCGCAGAAAGTATTTTGCATTTGTTGCAGTGTTTTTTGTTTTTGCTTTATATCGGTAGTGTAGGTGATGTCATGTGTAATGAAGAAGATGTACGCACAATATGAGGCGAAAACACTACCAAATAATAGGAATATGAAACGAGGAATATGAAACGGACTCAGACGATAGTTTGTTTTCCGATGACGAACCTGATTATGTAACAAACAAGCCAGTAATAACAAGATCGGGAAGACAAGTCAAGGCCTGGGCAAAGTTTGATGTTTAATCACCGTTAGAAATGTAAGTACATATTTCGTTGTGCCCATAGTTAAAACGCATAAGAATGCAAACATAGTTAGTAGAGGGAGACCGCTAAACTATGATGGAAACAATCAAAAAAAGCAAATAGCTCTCAGATGCTCAAAAAATAACATGAACAATAAATAATTCATTGTCTTAATTCTGACATTCGTTTTTACTGTTTAGCACCACTTTGCCAAAATACACTAATGTTTTTGTTGTTTTCCTTGGCTGTTTTTCTCGGCGCCTTCAACATGCATTGCAGGAGACGTCTTTTTTTTTTTTATAAAAATTGCATTTCTAATACTTTTTTGTGCCTGGAACCTGATTAGACTGACTAGATTTGCTTTTTCATTATTTCAGGGGTCAGTATCGTCAGTGCCCCCGATTATCAATGCCACTCTTTAGAAAGGGGGACAATATTTGTTGTTGTTGTGAATTTTTGAATAGTAATACGTGTATGCTAATCTTAGTTAACCGTACCGAAGAAAAATTAAGCGTGCACCGTCAAATCGCGAAATTTTTAACCGTGTACCGTGTTTGCTACACCCCCATTGAGACCCTCCACGAAATGGGCGTGTAAATCACTAATTTTCGATTACAAAGTTTACAGTTTCACGCTAGTGACTAAAATAGGGTCTATAATTTGGTTATACAATAGACGTGTTTTGAAAATGTTATAGGCTGGGACTTTTCATTATTATTATTATTATTATTATTATTATTATTATTATTATTATTATTATTATATTATTATTATTTATTTTTTTTTTTTTGCAAAAGGAGGGGAACCCGTGCCCCTCTGCTAACAACTTTTCTGTACAGCATTGGGGGATCTGCTCTTATCATTGCTCCACTTTTTCAAGACCAAAACCAAGAATAGTCCTCAACTTCGACGACTAAGGAGAGCTTTTTTTCACAAGATTTGGTGCCGTTTTTCCACCACAATCAAGAAAGCGTCTGGTAACCATCTGTCTTCGCTTTGGTGAGTGCGTTCTTTTCAATTTTGTGGTTTTGGTTTTGGTCTCGCGAGTTTTCTCGCCCTCGCGTTACGTGGAGATGGCCGCGCGTCCCGCGCACCAGCCGTCCGCCCACATTAGAACTGTCCGCTTGATAGCGGAGGAAAACCTGGATCTTGACTCGCTCAGTATAACGCAGTCGCTACCGGACTTTAAGGAAGAAATCGTTGGGATTGTACCCCTCTACGGAGGAAAGTGCGTCGACATCACCCTCCGATCTACAGAATCGGCCACGCGGTTGGCGGCATCGGGCTTTGGCTGCGAAAGCCGCGTTATACCTTTACGCCTTTTAGGGCAAAATGCACTACACGTGTCATGCTTCGTTCTCGTTGAATTCCCCGATGAAAACCTGCTACAACTCGTGGAACAATACGGCGACCTCAAAGCGCGAGCAGTCCGCCGGCTTTGCCTCAAAGCCACGGGCTACGAGCACATCGAGAACGGCATCCGTGTCGTAGAATTCATACGTTTACAAAAGGCAGTGCCACGCAAATTAGTCACTCAAGGGCTCGAGTTATTTTTTAAGTACACGGGCCAGCCAATACTATGCTACCGGTGCCAGTCTTCCGAGCACGTTGTTAAAGACTGCCCGAAGGCGAAACGCCACAAGGCGAAGCACGAGGCTCCAGCGCCCGGGGTGTGTGTGTGTGTGTGTGGGGGGGGGGGGGGGGGGGGGGGGGCGGCACCAGAGGCCCACCCGGCCCCCACTATCGCAACCAGCAACGACACTTCCCCTGTAACCACAATAGGCCATTTTCACGATGGCGTCATTTGACTACAACTACCAGAATTAATTTCTTTTTCCTTTCTTATTTAAATTCTGTAATCCCAGTGAGGTTTAAATAACAATGGCCCTAATTTGCACTACAAAACAAAAAAACTGAACCTCCGTGCGACCCTTCTTCAGAAACTGCCGGAAACACCCCTACCACCGATGCCGTGAGCGTAAGCATGAGAAATTTAATCTTGAAGGCGAGTTTCGCAGCATCCTGTCTCGTGGTAATTCAAATACCACAGATGATCACACGCGTTTGGCGTAAATCAAAGATCGAAGATCACGACGTAGAAGGAGCCATCATTCGCAGTAAAGAACAGTGGATAGAGCTGGGGGAAAAACCGACCAAGTATTTCTACCAGCTTGAAAATCAGCGACAGACCACAGGGTCCAGAGGAGCTCTATTTGATCGTACAAGACGCTATTTTCTTTTAATCGTCGCTGTCTTGAAAGTTAAACTGATTGCGTTACACAAAATATGTACCGCGGGCCAAATTACTACGGGCTCGGAAGCTGCGAAATCGGCGTACAGTAACTACGGAAAGGGAGGAAACCGATTTAGGCATATTTTTTCAAATCCCTGTAACTCAGACGAAATTCAATAAAAACGCCTCATTTTAAGTATGTGATCTGTAATTTCTATATTCTAATGAAATATCGAAGAAATCCATGGAAAAAAGTAGGTAAGCCTACATTTGCGGCGACCGAAATTTACGGCTTGAAAGCATCGCTTTCGTTCAATGTGCACCGCAACAGCTGATGACGGAAATGACGCCATCAGGTTATTGTGCGCATGATCGGAAGTTTTTTCAGACGTTATCGCAACCGCCGAAGGTTATGATTCGATTGCCCGTGTGCAGTTTCGCTGGATTTTAAGATGTAAATCTTGAGACGTCTGCTGAAATTCTTCGCAAATTCTACTGTTCTAGTGTAAAATGGGTATTCTCCACTTAGCCGTTTGTTAAGAAGGATTTAAGTGTGGACTGGGTTTTAAAACCTTTCAAAAGACGCGAGCACCGGACTAGAGGTCTGTTGTGGTTTCCCATGGTGTTGCGCTTGTAGATTTTGACCTCATTTTGGCGTCCTTTTTTGCTTGTGTTGTTTTCGCCACTAATATTAGCATGTAGATTTTTATGTAAGTAAGCCGTTTAAATTTATTGTACTTTTCTCTCTAAAATACCGGACATGACAGGATCTGAAATGATCTGTTGGCGTGAATGTCTTTCCTGCTATTCGTAATGTCACGCTGGGCCCAGCTATTTTAGTTTTGTCTTTGCAGGATTTTAATTGTCAGGAATCAAGCTTTATAGCAGAGAGAGCTAGAGATAGCTTAATAAGCTATTCAACTTGTAGAGAGTTGAAGTTTGTCTCAGTCAAGGTTGTAATTTAAGCTCGCTGTTTATACTAAAACCTCCGCTGGCAATTTCGACAGTCTGGCAACTGCTTCGTTTGAACACCAAAAGAAATTAAACAGGCGTTAAATTTTCAATAATCTTTCTACCATTTCGAAACGTAAGCATGTTTTGTCCTGCTCGATAATTTTTTCTTTCTTCTAAGTCGGATTTTCTTGCAGGAGCAGACCTTTTCAAAGAATAATTTTCCATGTTTTTGATTTTCCCTCCACAGCTGATGTTTTGAATTAGTAACGGCTTACCGCACATCCGGTCATTGCCACTTCCGTCACCAGATGATGCGGTTCACATCGAACTCGTCACGTGGTACAAGTTTCTTTTCTCTCGGCACTTCGTGCTTCGTTGTCGGCATTTCGTGCCTTGTTCGGAAAGCTGCGCTTTCCGATGATAATTGCGCCCTTAGTAATTTGGCCCGCGGTACATATTTTGTGTAACGTAATTAAATAAACTTTCAAGATGGCGGCGGTTCGAAGAAAATAGCGTCTTGTACGATCAAATAGAGCTCCTCTGGACCCTGTGGACAGGCACGCGACTCAATTACAGAGTTACGTGCCAACAATTCAACCGTGACTTCCGATAAAAATATTCTTCGCGAATGTCGCGATTTTTATCGTAACCTCTATTCGGCTGAACAGGTTTATTTATCTAGCCAAGGCTTTTAGACCAACTAGATAAAACTCTGGCATCCGAAGACCATGAGAAATGCGAAGGTGACCTCACACTCTTCGAATGTCAAGAGGCCCTTTCACAAATACAATCATGCAAATCGCTTTCCGGTTGAATTTTATCGTCGCTTCTGGGGTCTATTAAGTCACGATTTAATAAATTACTCTTTTAAACATGGATCACTCTCTGACACACAACGTAAAGGAATTGTCCGCCCGCTTTACAAGAAGGACGACAAGTTAGACTTGAAAAACTGGCAACCAATTTTTTTCTGTTAAACACAGATTATAAAATTTGTACTAAAGTAATCAAACATGCGAGATTCCTGACCGCAGTATTTTTGATAACCTTTTTCTAATCCGGTATACAATCGACTATGTAAACCATAAACAGCTTTCGGCCGCTGTTATTTGCTTGGATGTATGTTCTTGGGAAACGCAGTTTGAGAATTTCACGGTGTATTTTTAAAATGAAGGGAGAAAGTTTGTGTTTTCATATGAGCGATAATATAATAAATTGAGGAATAATGATACGTGACTTCTCTAGGTTTTCAGAAGAGGACTTTAACTCTGAATTAGCGCAAGTCGATTGGGGATCGCTTCTTGCAAGAACGCGGCAAGCAAATATTGATATTGCTTTTTCAAAAATTTACAACAAACTCAACAAACTGGTTAATAAACATGCTCCGCTTAAACCTCTATCAAAGCGTAAATTCAAGCAATCCTTGAAACCCTGGATTACCAAAGGGTTGCTCAAATCTATTAAGATTAAAAACGCACTATTTGCCTCAGGGGATATCGACAAATACAAATTCTATAGAAACAAAATTACAACGCTAATCCGACAAAGTAAGAAGCTTTATTATCATACATACTTTACACAACACATGAACGATATGAAGAAAACATGGACTGGAATCAACGAAGTAATGAATCGCAACAAAAGGAAATCTAAACCCATTGTTGGTCTTAAACGATTGAATGGAAATGGCGTAATGCGTAACCCAGCGGAACTTCCGAGCGTGCTAAATGATTTCTTTTCTACGATTGGCCAAAAGCTAGCGGCAAATGTACCAGATAGCAATTGTCACTATCTCGAATACTTAACTAATACTAATTTCACCAGCTCCTTTTTCTTTGAACCGGTCATTTCGTCAGACATAGAACTAGAAATTTCGCTTCTTCGGTCTAAAAAGGCTTATGGGCTATATTCATGCCCCATTCGCGTTTTGAAGTGCGCAAAGAGCGTAATTTCATCACCTTTAGCTGAGCTCATCAATCTCTCTGTTCAAACTGGCAAATATCCATCTAAGTTAAAACATGCAAAAATTATCCCAGTATACAAAGGCGACGATGAGACCGACCCTGGCAATTACCGTCCTATTTCATTACTTTCCGTCTTTAACAGGATTTTTGAAAAAGTTATGTACAACCGATTGAAATCATACATCGAAGATAATGAATTATTATATAAAGCCCAGTATGGCTTTAGAGAGACTTTTTCCACTCAGCATGCAATTCTGGACATTGTGAGTATGATACAAACTAATATGGACAAGAAAATGTTTACCTGTGGCATTTTTCTGGACTTTAAGAAAGCATTCGATACGGTCAATCACACGATTTTACTTGATAAATTGCACCATTATGGGATTAGAGGTATTGTACATGAGTGGTTTACGTCGTACTTGGCTAATCGAACACAAACAACGCACATTGACAATGACCATATTTCATCGAAGAAGAGCTTGGTAACTGGAGTTCCACAAGGGTCTGTTCTAGGTCCTTTACTCTTCCTGATTTATATAAACGACATTTATCTGTGTAGCAATAAACTTAGCTTTTATCTATTTGCTGATGATACAAACCTGTTATATGCTGACAACGACTTGAAAACCCTGGAAACCGTTGTTAATAATGAGCTTAATAATGTCTGTAACTGGCTTAATGCTAATAAACTAACCATTAATGCGAAGAAATCAAACTTTGTCATCTTTAGGCCAGCACAAAAAAGAATCAATTATCAGCCGTGTATCAGAATTCCGGATATTATTAATAATGGATTCGCGCCTTTTGAATGCAAAGATTATGTAAAATTTTTAGGAGTACTGATTGACAAAAATTTAACCTGGAGGCCTCATATTGATCATATCGCTTCGAAGATCAGTAAAACAGTAGGCATAATTGCCAGGCTAAGGCACCATGTACCTCTAAATACCCTTCTTCAAATCTACCGTTCGCTGATATTTCCCTACACGCTCTACGGTCTCCCTGTTTGGGGCCAGGCATCCCAGTGTGATTTAAAAAAGATTCTCACTCTGCAAAAGCGTGCACTTCGCCTAATTTTCTTTGCCAGCAAAAGATCTCATGCCATCCCTCTTTTTGTTGCTTCCAACATCTTACCTGTTAATATGCTCTACTTTGAAACGGTCTCAACCATAATGCATGATGTTTCTACTTATTCTACACCTAAAAATATTCGTGAACTCTTCATACATTCATCTGACATTCATGCTTACAACACGCGTTTCTCGTGTGCAGATAATCTTTTTGTACAGAAATCCAGATTGCATATAAAACTTAAGTCTTTTCCTGCTTTTGGTACGAGATTATGGAATTGTCTACACCCCGATTGGCGTAAGCTCACGAAAAGAGCATTTAAAAGAAAAATTCATAAGTTGCTTCTAACTGTACTTGAAATTGAGGACTATTATGTTGATGCCCATTCTCTAATACTGATTTTAAACACAAGTAATTATTATACACTATAGCTTTCAAACCTACATTTAGCCGTTAATCTACTTTTCACCTCTTAATTTGCTTTACTTTTTTACCTTTGTGCTTGATTAATTATTAATGTGTATGTTTATTTATTCAGTAGCTGTTTTTAAATCACTTTATGTTTGGTAAATATGACTGTAATAAGTACAACCCGCCTAGATTAGCTATGCTATAAGCGGGTTTGTAGATATTTAAATTTTATTTTATTTCTTTAAATTTAAATCAATTAATTAATGTAATAGTGTTGAAACCAATAAAATCCAAATCCAAATCCAAATCCATTTAGGAAATAACGAAATATAATATCCAATTTATTCAACACTTTTGAGAGATTTCACAGATTGTAAAGTATAAATAGGTGATGTCACGTTTAATTCTCGCGGAGATTGCAGAGTGAATTTTTGTAATAACGAAATGTAATATCTTATTTTCCACATGGCTCGGTTTCCTTTGTTCTCGCAGGGGATTATATCGAATATTCCCCGCCAATAATAAACTGTCTGAAAAGCTGGTGGCGGCTTTTGATTGTAACAGGGGAGTGCGGGGCTGAGTTATTCCCCTGCAGTTATTCCCCTCCAGTTATTCCCCACTAGTTATTCCCCTGCAGTTATTCCCCTCGACTTATTCCCCTCATAATAGAACAACATAAACGGGAAGACAAAATAGGGCATAACAAGGAAAACACTCTAACATCGGTCAATATTTTTTGTTTACATAAAAAGACAACTTCATCAATCTTATTCCTACGTAATTAACTTGCCGGTCGCGACCAAAAAGCGAAATGTTAATAACATTATTCGATGGTATCGTACCTCGATTCAGGTTTCGGGTATTCAGTAATGTATGACGCCTCGTTTTACGCTTGAACCTGAATATGTTTCCGCCGGTTTCCCTTGGAAAACACACCGCCCTGAAGGCGGGCACTTGGGCCATGGCGAGACCACGAGTACTGTTCATACATTTTCTTCTCTCTCTCCCTCCTTCTACTCATAACGAAGCAACGTGCTCAATGCAAATTTGGCAAAAGCAAAACATGTTTACCGTCTCGCTTCGTAATGTGCCGTGATCTCAATGCGGCCTTGCGAAATCATGCTTTTTGCATTTGAATTGAACGGAATGTTATTCTCCGAAAAATTTAATAGTTTCTTTGTTTTAGAAAACCTCACCAATGTGTAAAATAAGCATTTTATCGGCCTTTCACTCGGGGATATCAGATTTATTCACCTCTGGTTCCAGCCCTCGGGCGGAACCAGAGGTGAATAAATCGGATATCCCCTCGTTTCAGGCCGATAACCCTTACCAATTTATTCAACACTTTTGAGAGATTCGACAGATTGTAAAGTATAAATAGGTGATGCCATGTTTAATTCTCGCGGAGATTGCAGAGCGAATTTTTGTGTTTAGTTAAATGTACGTATTGGATTCGTTTCACAGTAAAATTCTGTTCCTAAAATATTGTTTTTTTTTTGGTGTGTTGATAGTTTGTCGAGATTTTTGAGGAAAACAGTAATTTCAAACTTGTTTTAATGATGTATATCGGCTTATAAACAGGAACTTTTTAACGGTGACCGGAACTCTCATAACTTATAACTCTCACTAGTAATAGTTTTCACTAGAGCTGCCCCCGTTTTTGAAGATCTGTTTAACACCTGTATATGGTTTTTACTGGATGTAAATATTGTGCATACGAATGTCAAAAAAGAAACGTTTGAATTTTTATTGAAGTTAACATCCATGTAACTGGTTAGCATATTTCTCTGTAAATTTGACATTGAAATCTATTACAGTCATACAGTTTTATTTTGTGAAACAGCAACTGTTGTATTTATAATTACCTGCAATATATTATTCATAAATCAGTTGATATAAATGTATTTCAATTGTAAAGTTAATATTCTATGTAACAGGAATGTATTGTACGTTAAAAATTTGAGTAATTGTTGGAAAAAATCACTATAATAACCATAACAACAACAATACTATAATAGCATGTTTAAAAGCTAACAATAACGACAAAACAAATTCGAGTGATTATTCTTTGTCTGCGAAATAGTTACTACTCCATTGTTTTGTTTGTTTAATTTTGACTATTATGCATTTAACAGATATTGTTTCATGGGGTAAGTTAAATCAGCTTATTAAGTTTTTTAACGGTATCACTTGAAATGACTGTGGTCAGCATGATTTTATTTGGTCCGTAAATAGTTACTACACTATGAGTTAGTATTATACACTTATTCCATTGCTTTCTTTTGTTAGAGTGATTTTACTTCATCTGTGAAATAGTTAGTAGAATAGTACGCACTTTTAGACTATAATTCCTTTGTTTTTTTTGTTTAATTTTGACTATGACACACTAATTGTTAGATAGTGTTTCACAGATGAAGTAAAATCACTCTAAGTTTTCACTATTATGCACTGATTGTCAGATAGTGTTTCACGGGCCAAGAAAAATCAGTCTAATATCATAAATTGTACTCTTTTGTTAAATTTTCACTAGTGTCTGTTCAACTTAACATTTTTTTTTACCAGACAGCTGTTCACTTTGCCTGTGAAGTTGAGGCATGGGCTTTCATACTTATAACAAGTTTGTTGTTCTGAGAAAGCTCAAAATCTACATTTTCGAGCAACAGCAATTTCTCAGTTAGATCGTCAATGCTGTCTTTGTACTGCAAGATGTCTTCTTGTAGGAAGTTCCCCACAATCTTTGGAAATGCTGTCACTGAAAAGTGCTGGTCCTGTTTTTCTAGATGAAAGTTAATGTTCATTTCGATATAGCAGTTCTTCAGAAGCATTGCTCTGTTACAGTGTAGACAACGAACAATCTTGGACCCAGGGTTTTCACTTATTTTCTTGCGACAGTCTTTGTTGTTGTACACTGGATAGACAGTTGGGTAAATGTTCAAAATTTCAGGACAGCATACCCACTTTGCTTGTTTGTGCGAAGGCTCCACACGGGAGATGTCCTGCTTTTGTGCTTTTGTTATCGTTGTGTTGACTGTAGTGGCAAGGCGTTTTCCAAAATACTGCTTGCAGTTGGTCATAGTGTAAAATTGATTGTCTTCTATCTGCTGGATGTGACTATCCCAGACTGATAGATAAATAGTTCCAGTGGGATCTGTTATTTCAGCTTCCCTTACCATTTTTGTGGCATGTTCTGGTTTGGAAGGTTCTCCAAGCCATTTAATGCAGCCAGAAACAGTAAAATTCCCCGAGTTGTGGTTCTTAAGAATGACATCCACGGGTGTTTGTGTCATCGGGGCCAGTGGTTGGAATTGAAATTGGATGGAATGTGGTGGTGCATCTTGAATAACTGTTCCCCTGTTTAGGAACACCATGTTGCTTGATGCAACTTGTAGGTTGGAGAGTGTTACGGGTTGCTGTGTCTGCATCTTTTGAAGAAAAAGTTGGCGCTTGGAAGACTTTCCTCTTTGCACCATGACTCTTACCAACTGAGTTTTGTCTTTTGCAGTTAGCAGGCTGATGTCAAAGTACAGATTTCTGGAGGATTTACTTTCCTGTACCTCTTGAACGTCCTGAATGTATCCAGTGTAATCTGATGAAGAGAAATAATTTGTGAAAAAAATAATTAAATTCAGGAGAAAAATTTAATCTTCTGTTAAACAGTAATCTGCATAAGTAGAAGACATAACAGTAGTAAATTATTAGTAGTATTAATACATTATATTATTATTAAATTAATATATTATTAATAAATTATTAGTGGTATTAATACATTACATAATGGAGGAAACGTACTTGTAGTTGAGCTTGATAGAGGTGTTGAAGTTGGGGATTTAGGCATCCCATACTTAGCTCTCTTTGCGGGACTTGGGCTGGCAGAATAATCCATCTGTTAACTGAGAATTGAATGATTTGTAAGTGACCTTTCATTGATAAAACATTTAAATGACAAGTGTATATTAAAAATTTTTAGGTTAGAAGTTTTGATGGTAATATTTACTTAATTAGTATGGTAGATACTGTAAAATGTAATAATGCAGTTTCACTGCAAGTTGTTTTCGTAATTATGCTGAGTCTTTTTTTGCCAAAGTGTTTAGCCTAGTTTCTTCTAACAAACGAAATTTATAATTTGATGTCTTTTTAATTGACTGAAGTCTTTCAAAGCTCATTGGTTCAATCATAAGATCAGAAAGATTACGTACTCTTGACAAGGCAACATAAGCTAGTCCTGCAACGTTTTCAGAAGGTCCTAAGTCTACCCATGATTTCTTAAGGGTGAGCCCTTGTGACTTATGAATGGTTATGGACCATGCAAGTTTTAATGGCAGCTGCTGTCTTTCAAGATTTAGTCCATTTGTATCATTAATATGAGATGTTACTGGAAAAATGGGCACACAATTTGGCATATTTTCACAAAAGCTTGGACCTATGTAATCGTCCTTATCAAACTGCACAATTACAGCAATTGGTAGCATGGGTGGCCTTTGATTCTGTGCAAAAATTATGTGCTTTACAGTTCCCAATGTTCCATTACAAAGTCCTACCCTAGTCCAAAGGTTCCTTGTTAACATAACTCTAGCTTTTCTGGCTAAATATACAGTTGGTTCTAAGCCGCCCATATCTTCTGCACTAATTTGCTTTGCTTTAGGGTTGGTGTGATATGCATTGATCTGTACAATGGGTTCTCCGAGTTGCTTTAGTCTTGTAAAGTTATCTGTTGCCACCTTTTCATTTCCAAATGACAATTTCACAGCAGTGGTTTCAAAATCTGCAATGTTCTCAACATTTTGAGGTGTTCTTGACAAAAGCAAATTCCAGTCATCAAGACTTGAATTTCCATCTCTTGCCCTTGTTTGAAGATCTCTAAACTGTTGTTGAGCAATGTCTGTACCTTTTGCTCGTTCATTTTTTTCAAGCTTAACAACTGTTTGAAACTTTTGGTACATGCAATATCCTTCTAAAGCAATTTCATTTGCTGGTTTAGTGTGATATATAACCTTATCACTAATAGAAGGTAATTGGCCAATGTCTCCAACTAATATTACAGAAATTCCACCAAATGGAACAGTAGTGTGACCAGTTGCTTCCTTACAACGCCTGTTAATCCAACCGAACATTTTCTGGCCAATAACAGAAAATTCATCGATAATGAGATATTTTACTCCTTTCAAATCACCTTGCAACCTTGCCAAAGCAGATGATTTTAATGGCCCATTCTTTTTACCTCTTATTGGTAGCTGCAGAAGTGAATGGAGAGTAGTTCCCTTTATATTAAATGCAGCTATTCCAAAGTAAGCACATACTTTACATTGTTCATTTAGAAGATTTGTTACTGCTTGTATAACAAAGCTTTTGCCAGAACCACCTAAACCAGTTAGTATCATGAAAAGTTGATCATTGCTACTTCCTAAAAAGTGGTCTTTGATGATGTTGAAAGCAACTCTTTGATTGTAGTTCATTTTATTAATTTCAATTGGCACTGGTGTTGCATTTGTTTGCTGTATAATGGAATTTTTTTGCTGATCTATCCAGTGGGGCATATCACCTATTTGCTCTGTTGTATAAAATGATCGGTCTTCAGCAATGTTGAAGTCAGTTTGATTAACACAGGGTTGTTCAGTTTTATCTTTTTCTTTGAATTTCAGGTCAGCAAGAATCATCCACTCTTCTCTCTCACCGGTATCTGTTTCTGTGAAGTTGTCTTTGTCAATGATTTGATTCGCATATTCTGAAATTGAATTTATTTGATGGAGCCAATTTGGAACAAATTGTTTTGCATTTGGTGTTTGTAAAAAAGAGTGCCAGCTATCAATGTAAACAGAATCACATCCTTCTTTGTCACCCCATGCATTATCAACTGAATGCTGCCAAGGTTTATATCTTAGTAACTGGTATCTACAGAACAAACCATAAGAAGGTCCTTTGGGGCTTGAAGAATAGTTAGGATAAGCCTTAATCACAACAGGAGAATTTCGCATTTTGATTCCTTTTTTAGATTGAAAGTAGTAAGAGGCAAACTCTGTGAAATTGCAATTGGAAATTCCTGGAAAATCTGTTTCATATATAGCCCTGCCTGCGTAAGTGTCAAGCAAAGAAGGCTCAGTGTTTAAACTACCATCTGCTGTTAATTGTACTTTGCGAGTTCCATCAAGGGATGTTGTTATTACTTGAAAAGAGGAACTGACAAGTTTGATTGAAAGTATGTGATGCATCACTTCTTGAATACTCATATCTCTTTGGCCAACAGCTTTCATCATTAACTTCCTTAAAGTGCTTTTACCATTATTTTGATTTGAAGATTCACAAAGTACTGATGTAAAAGCCTCTTTTGCAACAGATGATATTTTCTCAGCTTTAGATGCATATTTTGCAATGTATTCCAGGCAAGAATGATAGTCTATGATCACTTGAATATCACAATTTGCTCGCCATCCTTGCAGCTGAAGTCGCTGGTGATTATTAAGACGGTTATCATTGCGTTTTGTTACAACCTTCACTTTGTAGTGTTCTATGCCATTCTTGGATTTCAACTTTTCATATTCTAAGTGTGTTTGATCACAGCATTCTTTTGGGAAATTAAATCTGCACAAAAGTTCACTTTCATTGCTTTTTTTATGCAGACAATATGCTGTGGAACATTGTGTATGTCTCTGTACTGAATTTAACAGGTCTTCATAGTCTTTATCCCACTGATTTGTTTTAATATGTTCAAACTGTGCTTTACAAGGATGAACTTGAGGTTTGAACCAATCGTCAGCATTGCATGGGTTTTGAGTTGACATAGGAAAATCAACATAGTCGCAAATTGCTTTTTCTGCCTCACATCCCTCTTTAACTTCTTGCTGTTTTTGACGTGACATTTCATGAGACAACTGATCTTTGGCAAGTGACTGTGCAGCAAGATATCCTTGAAGTGCTATTTGAGATAGATCACACAAATTTGGATCAGACTGCAGTTTTGCTACTCCATGACAATGAATTGAACCACGTTGTACAGCATATTCATACCTAAACCAATACCGTGTTGCACCAAGTGTTTTTTTCAGCCAGTAATTAACAAATTGTTCTGTGCGTTCAGTGAAAAACCAGTCAAGTAAATGCGGATTGTTAATGACATTTGCTCTGCGTTCAGAATTACGTTCAGAATCTGAGGTTTCACCATTGTCGCTAAAGAGGTTATGAAATTCTGGCCAATGGAACTCAGCACAAGATAGAGTCCAGAAGATTGTTGGAGCTCCGACTTGAGTAATGATCGCTTTTAAATCATCTTTTGCACGATTCCAGTAAGCATTAGTTCCAGACACATTTTTAGCATAATGCATGAGTTTTGACATGAGTGAATCATAGGATTGAGTGTGTAACATTTCTTTTAAGTCATCGATTGTAAGGTTGGCTTCTGATGGGTTCTGCTTTAGAAAAAAAATTCCCTGTGCAAGAATCCTTCTTCGATACAAAATATTATAAGCCCAGTAAGCAAATCTAGGATGTGATGCAAATCTATAAACCCATTTTCCATCTATTTTTTTCGAGAACTTAATTAGATGCTTCAGTTTTGCTGCAAAAGATTGGGTGGTGTTGTTTGAAGTGTCAGATAATACTGCACTATTGGTGAGGTCACCTTTTCCATCTGGAAACAAAGTTGGAAAAGCCATTGATGCTAAGAACTGACAGTCAAATTCATTTAACGGCTCATCACCAATATTCCAGTTGTATTGCTGTGGCGCATTAAGAAATTCTTCACTGATTTTTTCTTCTTCCCTTTTAGTGTCAACATTTGTTGGAACAAAGCTACCCATTTCAGTTTGTGAGTTATAAACTTTCTCATCATCTT